>JAVQJF010087960.1:0-31204 GCA_036023855.1 Gadopsis marmoratus
AGAGAGAGAGAGAGAGAAAAATGAGCTGTTGTGACATACCTAGAGAAGGCAGGCCCATGTTTACAGTCTTTTGAGATGTGCAATGAGGTAGATAGAAACCTGAACGTTTTCCTGGTGCCCATCTCCCACACCTTTTTCTGAACCGCTTGTGAACATGTAGCTATTCGTAAAATAGCTGTGAATCACTAAATGTTTCCCAGCTAAAATGGTACCATGTACACATACAACTCTGAGTCACATATTGACAGTTTGTAAGGTGTGATCAAAGGACTGAATTTTAACCCGGACGTTTCTCTCATGATCAACCTGCTGCAACAAACATATCTTGTCCAGAGTTCAGTATAACAACATAAGAGAGTTACTCAACAAGTTATTTTTGCTTTGTTTTGACTTCGATTCTTAAAAGTATAAAAAGTTTAAATTGTTCAAAACGCTTTAGAGCTTCTCTAGATTTCATCTGAGTAGGCTATGTTTTGCATCCAGAAGAATTGGTGCCCAGTTCAAATCCAAAGTCCCTTAAATTAATGCTATGCTCAAAAGCACACACACACAACACAAACACTCATCTTGAAATTCATTTCAGAATCCATGGTAGTTGAACAACCATTGCATTAGCAGCTTACATTTACAGGGCAATTCCACCATTAAGTGGTATTATCTTGCTCTATTCTAGCTCTCCCCAACTGATTTTCATTATTCTAGATTAATATAATTAGGGCTGAAACAAAACATTATTTCCATTATGAGTTCTATCAATTATTCAGTAAATGAAGAAAAGCAAAGTGTCAAAGAATATTATAAATGACCCCCAAAATTCCAACTCAACAGTCAAAAATTTCAAAAAGGCATTCAGTATAATGACATACAACATAGAGAGAATGACAGCAAACCTCCACATTTGTAAATCTGTCAAGGTTTGACATTTTTACTTAATGGACTGGCTTGTAAGCTACACATCCAATACCTTACTAAAGGTTCACTACTAGTTCAGAATGAGACACTGAGCCCACTGAACCCAAACCCTTCACCTGCGCATAAATAGAGGGATGTTTGGATTTCTTGTATAGCCAACAGTACTTGCTACAGATGAGGTGTGCAATGACGAGACACGATCAAACCCAAGAAACTAAAATATCTGTACACAAGAGCAATCATTTCCTCTCAGGAATAAGGTTGCGTCTTCTTCCGAGACTCTTTAAGTATCACACTGGCAGGGAAAAAAATAATTGAATACTTCGATACTTATGTGGATTATCACAAGTATGTCAGTGTACACTTTACACTATATTACTGGTGGTAATTTCACACTTTCTACGACCTCTACTATTCTGTATTAGCCATTGAGATTTTATATTTTGTTGCCATGTTTTTTACTGCTCTTTATTTGTGACGATACAGAATTTGCCAAGTACTCTCTTCAATCAAACTGCATTATTTATCTACAATACGTCAAAATGCTCAATATCAGATCACAGAAAAAACATGCTAGATATGATACATTAAAATTAAAATATAGGCCTTTCCTGAGACTACAAAGTCAACTTAGTGTCTGGACATCCACCACCATTTTGCACAGCATTATAATCATTGTCTTCCAGTGGCATTTCATAACATATGCAAGGTGTAACTTGAGATTTAGGAAATGTACTACTGTAACATACTCTGCACCTTGCTGTACAGTAACAGCTGTAAAACTGCAACCCCTACTGGAAATAAGAAGATGGGGTTTGAAAATGTAATCAGCATGAAAATGTACTCCACGCATGTAAGGAGTTACAGGGGTAGCCTGCTTACCTAATGCTTTTGTCAAACACTTTGGTGCGAAACACCTCCTCCTGGTCCAGACTTATGGTGGAAAAGGTGCAGAGATCCCTTTGTCGATTTGGACCCGAGACTGGACCTAGGTTCTTAGCTTCACCTGCAGCAACAAGAGAAGAACATCGTTACTACCACGATTGAAAATGACAGTTATTCCCAATTTCAAGGAAAACGTATTATTTACAAAAACACAGGCACATGTGTTGCATGTACACTGTCTTTGGCACATCAGCAGGGTTCGACATTAACCATGGCCACAAAAAGTTACTTTGTGGCCACCAAATACTCCATGCAAGTTTTACCTACACGGCGAGCCTTTGACAAAGCAACGTTACAGTTCCACAAACAACCCGATTCCTTTGCACCTATTAGTTCAATATTCTATCATTGCATCTGCACAAGGAAGCGAGAACTAAGAGACTGAGAGACTATAACGTATGTTTGCAAAGATCTTGAGTTTTCAATTTAAATTAATTATACAACTATGTTTTCATTCTGTTAAAGTCTTTTATATGTTTTCATTCTGTTAAAGTCTTTTATTGAATTGTGACAAGTTAAGGAAGGCTGTCTTAAGTTGTGTTTAATTGCCTTTTCTGGATTGTTTTTATATAACTTTACATTTCAGCCACAAAAGGTGCACTTTGGCCATCAGATTTAGGGGCTTGGGAGGCCCGTGGGGCCAGTCCCTAAAAATATGTATTTAGCTATTCAATAACATTTCTCCATTTTTATAGCTCCTTCCAGTTTACAGCTATTAATCTTACAGGTATGTTTGACTGAGAAGTGAAATAAATGACATGCAAACAGATATATACCTTCCAGAGGTTCTGAGAACATATGAATTTAAGTTTCAGATCTTGAAAAAAAGCTTTACTGTTTATTGATTGCAAGTGGCAGCCCTAGTCTGACGTCGCTGAAAAGCAAAAAAAAAAAAAAGGGTTCCTACAAAAATAAGAGTTAATTTCATTGAAGCCGACTCAGAACAGGCTAATCTTAATCAATATATCCACATGTGACTGCAAACATACACAGGACACTTTTATGCTTTTACATTCAACATCCTAGTGTTCATATGGTGACTCTGGCTCTTGCCAGTTGTCAGGGCAAGCTGCAGAGCGGATGTAGCTGAAGTAGACTTGAGGCTCCTATGTGGTTAAAAACATGAAACATTGACTTCCTCAGCATAACCAATGGTGACAGTACAGCGCTGATTCACAAATGACAAACACCTTTGTAACACACACCACTTACACACTTCCATCACATCGCAAGCAGAGCCAGACTACATGCCATGGGGTTTTGTGCAACACATACATAATCAATCATCAAATCAAAGCCAGATAAGTTCAGCCTGAAATCTTCAGAACAGCTAAATGGCAGCTCAACACAGCACTATCAATAACTTCTCAATGAGTAAGATTTGGACTGGTGGATTAGAGGGGCAAAGACAGAAATAAAATAGTCTTCCAGCTTTGGATAGGTACCCTAAGAACAGGTGGAGACCTAAAAAAAGACAACCAACTAGTGACACCAGCTTTCGAGCAGGCTATTTTAATGGCGTATGGCCAATCTTAGGAATGGCCAGTGAAAACTGGCAAGTTGTCACTAAGCTTGGACCAGATGACCTAATGGGAGTAGAGCACACAAACACATACAGTATACATGGCCAACCAACCCTACTACCGTCTGTTCTCTTCAAAAACATTTCCACTAAAAACAGAAGCATGTCACCTTGTGAGAACCATGACCTAAAAAGGGTCAGAGTAAACAATACCTGTGTTAGACTGCTTTGTCATTTTAATAACTGTCCTCTTCCTGATTTTATTCTGACAATGATGCAAACAAGGGCATATATCAAAGTACACTGGCCAAATATAAACTGCTATAAGAATACATCTTCACAGAGTGCCACCTCCATTGATGTAGGCTAAAGGAAAAAGGACAAAGTGTGAACGAGGAAGAATGGAGTTTCGTAAGACTGCAAAGTGAGTTACATGCATTATAGTTCCTCTATTTTGTTCTGCTTAACGTTTTCTCATTAATTCATAGTAGTGAAACTGTTTTCTTCCTATTGTGCGCCAATGCATACAAGCCTTTCATACTAGTAGTTAGCCTCTCTTTTCCTTACAGTAAATACATACAGTTAAGCCACATTTATAGCTAGTAATCACATGGTCTACAACTACTTTACAAAACATAACGTCTCCCAAGCATGTGTTAAAAGTAATGTTTTGTCAGACATACAACATATTTAAAATGACAACAACAATAGTTATTGTCATCATTACTGCCAGCTTATTTTAAACTGATTTCTTATGAAGAGTGGCCACACTGAATTTTACTCTCTCCACTGAGGTGAAGCAGTCCTAACCATAATCAGCTACCTCAAAACGCCAACACAGAGAGAGAGGATGGTGCACCAGCGGGTGTAGAATAATGGCTGCATGTTAAAACTGAGAATAATCAAATGTGCTGCAGCACATGTAGCAGATTAGACGCCTTGTTATCTCAGAGTAAAAGTGCATAATGGGGACCAGTACAGTTAGTGTAATTTGAATCTCAAAGTGTTAGCAATGGCTGAAACCTCTGAAGAGAGCAGCCACATCATGAGTTTGAGTAAGTTGGCAAAAGCCACATTTGCACAGCAGGCAGCCAGGCAGCTAGTCCACAGGACCAGCCCAACCTGCGACTGAGGATGAGGGAACTTACTTGTTGGGTATTCGACTTTAAAGCCAAATGTTTCCGATTTGAACTCTTTGGTACACGCCTGACTATTTTAACACCAACGCTATAACAACTGCACGTTGGCAATCATTTGGGTGCTGCAGGCAGGACACAGCCACCTCGTTCCCATCGATGTTTTAATCATTACTGTCGAGGCAAGTGGTGAGTTATTTTAAATTGCATTAACGTGTTTCGAGACTGGCGATTCAGAGACGAGAAACGTGTGCATTCAAACAGGACTGTAAGTCAAGTAGCCAGATTGCTCCCTCCGTCACCCATCAATAAACACACCACTGTGACACAATGTGCAATGACAGGCGCTACTTAGTTACCGTGATGTAACGTCACCGGGTTATCGCAGATGTTTAACGTTGTAACCGGTGCTAGCATTAAACTCTAAACGGTGACTGACCATCGCGTTGCCGTGTGATACGTTATTTGACACACGTCGCGTTTAAAGTGTATGTTGTAGCGAAATTAATGTTATCATAATAATAATAATAATAATAAAAATCTCACATTGGCTAAGTTACCTGGCTGCCAGGTGCCGGCAGCGAGTAACGTTAGAACTGAACGGGTTAGTGACGATGGACTGAAGCGGTTGGTAGTAGCCGCTAGCATACTTTCAACACCAACGTTAACTTAGCTCACAGGGCAGCCCAAGTCCACACGTAACTCCCGCAATTTGAAAACGTTCAAATGTGTAATGCGCGTAAAAACCAACAAACACCCAGTTCGCTGAAAGTGCGCGGCTGGCGGCTGTGGAGCCCCTGCGCGATGAATGAAATCATTCATAGCAAGCTACTAGCTGCTGCTTAGCACGCTAGGCTAACGCGACGTTACCCAGCAGCCAGCGGACCGACCAGATCAACTGGCTGCCGCTGCCTCCACGCCGCGCCGCGCCGCGCCCCTCCGGCTTCACCTGGCGCCGCTCTCTCGTCCCACCGAGCCGTCTCCCACCGCGGGGCGACGCACGACATCGGCTCGCCAGTCAGACTTACATATTTTACCCCGCAGGCTCTGTAAAATCCGGATCCTTGCGTCGTCCTCTTCCGCCATGGTCAGAGCTGACTCGCTGCTCCGGGTTGTATTCAGCCCCGCTTTATCATATCCGTTTATGAATGCGGGCAGAGAGCGGAGGAAAAGCCAGGCCCACTTGCCGCGTCACGCCAGGTCCCGTGCGCACTGGCGCCTCGAAGCGTTGGGAGAAATCTCAAGCTTCCTCAAAAAGTCGAGCGCGCCCCGCTTTGGCCAGCCCTTTAATCTGGACACGGTCGGAGGTCTAAGGAGGTTTAAGTCTCTCTGTGGCGTCGCTCGCTATGCAGCGATAAAGCTGGCGGCGGACTGGCACGTCTGCCTCGTGGACGGTAGCTTAGCTGGCTGTCCTCGGACGCCGGTGACTCCGGGTCAAACCCTAAACGCGAATGTGTGACACGCTCGTGTGGAGCAGATGCAGATTTGGCTCCGGGCTGCGAGCGAATAGCCGCCGCCGCCGACTTTGTTCAGACGTGTGTTCACTTTGGACAGTCTTGCTGAAAGAAAACGCCACAAAGCTCGAAATCATTAATTAATTAGAAGAAGAAGAAGAGGAGGAAGAAGAAAGTACACAAATCATATTTAAATGGGAGAGTGTCCGTATTTAAAGTGTCTGCAAACACATATTCGCACGTCACACCTAGCCGGCGCATTATTTATTTGTTTAGCACTTTTTAAAAATGTTAGCAGGCGTAGCGATTTTGAATTTTTTTAATATGTGTTTTTTAAAAAAAAACACACAGTTTAACAATAGCCGTGGCGTCATGCCAGTAATAGAAAGGATGCCACTATCTTGCAAAAATCATTCGAAACTTGTTTGACAGCAGTTTCGTACATTCTTGCGTGGAGGACATCCTGTCATGTTTTTGCTCTGTGGCATTTTCATTAAACGGGTTAATATATGTGTGATTGTGGTTGTGTCTTACCTGTTTCACAGGTTTTTCCGCGGGACAATTAGCTAGAAAATAGCCACGGCTGTGGTATTTCCTAGTAACTGCGTGAATGCTTATTTCACTGGAATACTTAAGTATCAGTTAGCTGGAGTAAGCAATAAACGGTTGTGGACAGCTTTACCAAAAGTAATATTCCAGGACTGTCGATTTATAAAGATAATGCGTTCGCCTGTATTAAAAATCCCACTCCAATGTCTCCATTGGATGAAACCCGTGACAGAAGTCCCCTGTTCTCTTCCTCTTGTTCAAGGTGATGTTGCTTTTGGTTGGGTGAAAACGCACAGGTCTGATGGTCATGGCTGACAGTAGCAGGGAGCCTGAACGGGCAGTCAGGTATGCATTGTAGTTTCTGTACCAGCACCTGCATGCTGATAACATCTGATCTGTATGTTTCATCCTGTCATTAATTTGGCATATACACAGCATTAGCGCGGCTATGCAACCGCTTTTAAACTGCCAGTATGTCGCGAAGTTCTCTGCCACTTGCCATGAAGGTTTTGTGACATCAACACTGTTGAGGTCAAATATTTTATGTCTACGTCAGGTCAGGCGGTTTTTCAGTTACGACCTTATACGGTAAATCTTTGTATTTGAAATCCCTTTAGAACTAATGATCATCATGTCGAGTCTACGTTGGATTTGTATCTCGTATTTTATAGCTATTGTACAACACAAGTGAGCATGTGCCCTTTTCAGCTGTACATTGATATAATTTTACTTCAGTAAAGTGCAACGGATCCCAATGCCATTATGTATGCTTACCGATTATAAATGAAAAGTATTTTTAAATGCTGTTCACATTTAATCTGGAATAACATCAATTACATCACATGAATTGTTGCTATCAGTGTTTTTAATAGTCAGCCTTTATGAAATGACAGATTAAATTGGTATAGACGTTAAGTGTTGCCTCCATAATAAGTGGTACAACTAGTGTGTTGAGCAGTGCTTTATATCTAAAACCTATGATCCATCTGTTACATCACAAGACCAGTCTTAGAAAGAAGCAAGGAATTTAGAAACATCTGGAAATTGTGTCTTGAGGCCCAACTCTAAATACAGATGCATTTTGTGTGGAAGAATGAGGGAATTAACTTGTCAGATGGGCTGCAGGTCCCTGAAGGTCCAGAAGGAGCAGGTAGCCACCATGTGGCTTTATATTTAGGAAATTGTTTGCTGTGGAACAGGTTTTGTATCAATTTGACTGTTTAAATCTTGCTATTTCAAATTTCCCACTTTAGTAAGTGTACTTATCAGTCAGTTTGAAGTGTTGGTCAGTGGTCACTGAAAACTGTGTATTGATAATCAAGCATTTACTGTACCTCTAACGAGGCTAAAAGAGGAGGAGATGTAATGGTTTAAAATATCAACATTTATTTAAATAGTTTTACATGTTTTATACATAAACACACAAAAGTAGTAACTAATCTCAATGGTGCCATGTGTTAATTATTATAAATTAGAATTATATCAATGGTGCTAAGAATTTAAATTGAATTATCAAAGTATTTAATCAACAGATTAGCATAGTCTAACTATAAAGTGCAACTCACCATGGCCAGTTAACCGCACGGAAGATTCAGAAATGTGACAGTTGTAAATTTATAGTTTTCCCCAGACCTATTTAAAAAAAAAAAGTGAAGATGTAACCACACTAGGCATCTTTTCTGTTGTCCAGCACATCCTACCCCTGTTCTGAAATTGCACACATTTGACAAAATATTACCCACATTCATGTATTTTCTTGAGGTTATAGTCATGTCACTGAGCCATATATGCATAGAAAATGGACAAAGTACAGTCTGTGTCAGAAGGTCCTATATATCCCAAAAAATATCTTCTACAAAGCTGAAAAATCACTCAGCTGTTGAGTTTTAAGACGGAAGAAATTACAGCCTACGCTGATAGTAGATCCTTTGTTTAATATTGCCCATTCAAAACATTTTATTGAGCTCAGCTGCAAAGACAACATTATAACTATTTAATTTCCCAAAGCAGTGGCTTGAAATTGCATTCACTTTCGCCACTCTTTTGCCTGTTGCTGGCCACAGCCCTCAAAGAGCTTTAAAAAAATGGCTCCTCTTTGCACATCCATTTCTCTGGCTTGTGTATAGAAATGTGGGTACCTTTAGTTTCAGAGTCACTCCTATACAGTTTACAGGACTTCTCACGGTCATTGTGACTGTTTGTTCTTGGCCCCATCAAGATGTCCTTGTTGCTGTCATTGTCACTTTCACGGGCCTGCTTTTTTGGGATGAGATGCATAGAATTCTGTGCATGGATCCTTTTTTTCACCATTTTACGTTTCACCTTTGAGGGTGTCAGGGAAAACAGTGGGTCAATGCAGGGCGATAATGGACTTTTAATGTTGGAATATGACATGTCTTGGTAGGTAGTCAAAGACATAACGTCAGTTGAATCCTCGACTTCAGGCTTAATTTTATCAATGGAAAAATGTCCTCTTTCCATCTTTTCACTTTTTATTTCAGGGCCCTCTTTATTATCACTGTCTTCTGTTTTGATGGCGTCTTGTTTATTGTCTTCACTCGTGTGTGCTGAGTATTTAGAACACGGCTTGACATCAAAATTATATCCCTCCTCATTTGTCTCCTGGTGTTTTTTCTCATGGCTTCTCTTGGTGGCAAGGTAGAGAAAACGCTGGGGACAGAAGGAGCAGCGATACTTCTTCTCTGTGTTGGGGCTCCGTGGTGTGTTATCAAAGCAGGAGCCATTTTCCATACAGCTGGTGCAGATGTAATCACCACCGGCAGGTACCTCACCAGGGGGCCCTTGTTTGCCACAGGTCCGGCAGAAACATGGGTGGCAACCAATGACATGAGCTCTCAGACCGGTCTCTGTGATAAAAGAGCTGTCGCAGATGTCACAGTTGTAGGTGGCCCTCGGGCTGGAGTTCCTGCTAAGACTACGTTTCACCTCTCCACTGGCACCTGAGATGCTCTCTTCTGCCAGCCAACCACTTTTATCAATGTGGGCCACACTGGCGGCAGTTCTATCTACAGATGTTTCAGGGTAACAGTGAAACAAATCTTTTCTGTGCTTGAATCTCAACTTCTTTCTTTTCTTTTTAGCTTTGTATGAATAGTAGGGGCGCCACAGCATATCAGCTGTGTCACAGTCATTGGGATCATCATATGTCTCTCGCTCTGTGGCGGCAGCGACTTCTGGTCTGAGGCGGAGTCTGGGGCTCTCCGAGTTTTCCCTTGTCGGAGGGCACTGACCAGGGCTCTCCTCCTCACTCACTTCTCTGAGTCTCCTTTTCTTTCTGGGGAAGAGCTTAGAGCCTTTGATTCGGCGGCGGATGATGGCTTCATTGCCTATTTTTACTGTTATCTGACAGAGCGGCATGGCAGTACCATCCACAGATGGACCCGGGCATGCAGGTTTGGCAATATATGTTTCTGTCTTTGCCCCCACCATTTTATTGCGCACCAGATTCTCTGTGCTTGACTGAAGTAGCTCCTTGGTCATATCCTCAACTCTTTTTGCAGAAGCTGATAGCTCGCCTAACTTTTTAACAGCATTCAGAGAGTTTAAGAATGGCACATTATGACTGATGTGCTCTGAGTTACTTCGTACTGGAGGATCATCTTTGTAACCCATTATAGGCGACTCCGTATTGGGTTGGAAGGAGAAGGCGCTGTCGTAATTAATGAAGGGTGAACTTCTGTTCTCATCCTCTTTTCTTTTGCCTCTCTGGATTTCCAGTTCGCTGTTCAGACTTTGGTCAATATCTTGGTCACATGGCTTGCCAAAGCTGATGCGAGGCAAGACAGGTGCCACCATCTTTGTCGTTGCCATGAATGTCAGAGGGAATGAAACAGTATCAGGGTGGCTCATCAGACCATTTTCTTCAAATGGAGGGATAAGAGAGTTGCTGTCTAGTGGAGCTTGGTCACCTCTTTCAACACCCTCTGAATATGTCTGACTGTACGTCTTGTATTGTCTCTTTCTGAACTTCATAGGCAGAAGCCTGTAGAGTTTGATTGGATAAACACTGGCTTTCAGCCCACCGTTGGCGGATTTCTTCTTTACGGCAAGGCTGGGATCAATGCCGTGAAAAGACTTCTGATGGTTCTTTAAGATATAATATGTCATGAATGTCTCCAGGCAGAAAATGCACTGATAGCGGCGTTCACCTGTGTGCCAGATTTCATGCTTAGTACGGTACTCTGCCAAGGCAAACACTTTATTACAGTAATGACAGGGGTAGGCCCTCTGCCAGGAATGTACATTCTCGTGCCGCTTCAGACTGGATATGGTGACATAGACCCGTTTACACACACTGCAGTTGTATCTCCTCTGACTGCCACTGGGCCTCACTGCCTTCTCATTCTGTGGAGGCTCTGATTGGTCCTCTTGAAGGGGCTCTGAGGTGTAAGGGGTGGAGAGGTCAGGAGAAGGAAGCTGTGTCACGATGCTCTCCATGTTCGGCATGTCATCTGAATGGTGGTCCACCTCTTTGGTTGGTATGTCAGTAGCATCTGGTTTAGGCAGGTCTCTTACAGTTTTGGGACAGATCTGTTCATGGTTGCGCAGCCGTTTGAGGTGTATGAACTTTCTGTGACAGAACTTGCAAAACAAATGACTGACAAAACGCTTTTTATGTACCTCTGAGTGAATGGTGAGAAGAGCTTTATTTGTGAATATCTCTGGACAGTGATCACATCCGTAGATTGAAATGCTGTCTTCTGTGTGAGGGGAAAGGGTTGGTGGACCTAACTCCATGTGACCATTGCCAGTGGCTGTAGGTAGCCCATGGTCTATACTTTTTTCTGTTTCTTCCTCTGAAAAAAGCGGCGGTGGTGTCATGACTGCAACAGGTGCTGGAGAAACACCATCAGCTAACGTGGTGGTTATTGTATTTGGTTTATGTGTTTGTGGTTCAGGTGGTGTAGGAAGTATACTTCTACCCAAAGTGCCTCCCAGCCTGTGTCGCTTTTTAAGCGGGCCTGTGTTCCTGTAAATTAGTTGCTTTGGCTGTGATATTGCTGGCTTACAGACATTATTGTTGTCCCACTGACTGCTATCTTTACCATCAGTAGATTTGCATACTGCATACGAGTGCTCTGAGAGGGCTTGGGTTGTCTCGTTGTTCCCGTTGAGGCAAGAAGTTGTAGGGCAACTTGATGGGAGCTGTCCCACATCTGGTGACTGCCTCTCCCCATTGGTTTGAACCAGAGGGGTGAAAAGATTGTTCCCAGGACACACTTCAGTGATAGAGAAGGCATTGGTAATGCGTGGCCCTCTGGTAATGTCCATCTCCTCAGGCCTGGGAGTTTCCTTCTTTGTGTTTTTAGAGACTGGGGCCGTGCTGGAGTCTGTGGATTTAACACATTCATCCTGCCTTTCTTGTTCTGCAAGCTTCTCTAAAAAAGGAATTCCAAGTCTTTTTCCAGCTGCCACTAGCCCCCCTGTGTCCTCTACACCAGGTGATGTCACCTTTGAACAGTAGATAAAGTTGAGGATACTGGCGAACACCTCAGACTTCAGGTCCATCAGCTCCAGCACTTGGCTGGAGCTCCATGTCTCAGGAGTTGTCAGGGCGTTCCTGAAGTACCCGCTGCAGGCTGCCAGGATGTTTTTGTGGGCCCGAAACTTGACATCCTCCACCACAATGGTAACATCACAGAAGAGGCCTTGTGAGCGCTGCTCATTGAGCTTGCTAAGCACAGTGTGAGGGTGAGCACTATCCATTAGGTTCTGAGTACATGGGGACACCACAGTCATCTAAAAAACGAGAAGAAATAATTACATCAGATTATTACAAAATGGTGGCTCTGACTGTTTTGATATTGTTAATAATAGGTCTTAAAGATTTGTGTACATAATGTGTTTGAAAATATTCCAGTTCTTCTGGTGTTTTAACACTAGATGGCAGTAATGTCCTGACAGATGAGCTCCAGTGCCAATAGTCTGGTCAACAGTTCTGGTGACTCAAGTCATCATAATCTCCTTCCTGTTTCATTAAAAACGTCCCTGCATTAAGTATAAACCTTAATGACCACATACAAAGTTTAAGACAAAATTTAGGACTATCAAAAAATAATCTATTTTAAATTCAGGATTGTGACACAACTATCTTATATGTCTGTTTCGTTCTTTTGTTTTAGCTTTCATTTTCTAAAGGCTAATTGAGATATGTTTAAAACCTGTCTCGTTATATTACCGTAGGGAAGACACTATAATAACATTTTCTTTGATATTAACAGCAAGCTGTAAACTCTGTCAGTGCTAAGATATGGGGCAATGATAGTTTTGAGTAATGGGTTTATGTTACTATATGTGGGAAGGCATGTTGATACCACTGTCAACGCGGCCTCCAGGTTGCACTAGAAAACACCCAGGTGAGTGTATAATGCAGCTACTTAGAAATACTGAGATAATTTTAAATCGAAGGACTAAATATGTGTCAAACATGTTGTCACTGACCTTGAATTGTACTGTGAAGATTGTGATTTAAAACGTCTTGGATGTAGTGACCTAATGTATGATGTTCTTAATTACTTCCTATATGCAACTACTTTTAGTCTGCCCAATAATTTCCTTTTTGTTCCTTTGCTGGTTTTCTCTGCAGATTCACTTTTTCATACATGGAATATTCTTGTCATTAACAAACCAAGTTGATTATGCACTAATGCCAGAACAGAATCATGAGAAGTCAGCAGTACAGTAAATGCAAGGGAAGTCTTGGCCTGCACCTGGTAAAATATGTGACCCTCTCAGTCATAGCTATTTGGCCATTATTACTTCTAATTCAGTTTTGGTGGTAATCCATTCAGTGTGCTACAACAGCTCTGCACTAGATCTTGTTCAGTTGTCATGTCAGTCTTGTTCTTATCAAGGTAATGTGAAAATGACATGCAGATAGTTTCGCGCTGATGACTCGTATGCTCGTACAATTGCCATTGCTATGAAAAGTAGAAACATTAACATTCTTTAGTCTATTCAAAGTGGCTGACTTGACTTGACTTGACTAATAATATTGTAATACTATATCTTAAGGGCACACATCTTAGTCTTCCGGTTGTTACACACAGGCACACACTGCTGCACTGTTTATACAAGTAAAACTGATTTCTGGTGAGACATGGAATGACATAGCTTTTGTAAATTGACCAAGCAGTATTTGTGGATTAGTTAGATATTGACAGTAAACTAAAATTAACTCTTAGTGGAAGTTGAAGTTCATTCATTCTCATTTTGAAAGAGGATGCATCACCCAACATGGTGTTCTAATTGTGGCTTACTCGTGTAAGAGTCAGTGTGGTTTGAGTCTATAGTCATTTAGCAAGTCTCACGTAGCACGACTGTGCCTGCTAAGACACACTCAGCGTAGTGATGAATCATCAAACCTGCATCAACATTATTTAGATATCCAACTTAAGATGAGAGAAAAGTTAGTACTTCACATTTTAATCATTTACAGTAAATGTCATACAGTGACAATTTAGTATGAGACAATGATTTTCTTTCTTCGGGAGATGCTTTGGCCAACTGCTACTCTGGTGGAAACGCGGCTATATTTAGTGTCTCTCTGTTGCTGCCTGCTTACTTAGTTGAAAACAAGAGAAGAAAAGTTGAATTTGGCGAGATAAATATTATTTTAAAAAGGTAATAAATGTACAGTATTTTTTGCTCACTCCAAAGGGGTTTATCACTGATGTCATTTTAGATTTGTTCTGTTTTCCACTCATTTCCAATTTTCTGTTTGTGCAACAAATACAATATGGCCGCGATTCTTTAAAGCCTCTCAGACTGCTGAAAACACAACCAGCCTCTTGCCTTCTTTCTCAGATAGGCCTCCGTTGCCATGGCAACATGCTATGGCGCAGCACTTATTGGGATTCGGCTGGATGGCAAGTGACTGTATTAGCTGCTCAGTCCGGGCATTCGGTCCCCTCTCTCCCACAAACATCCTGCCCTCTCTGAGAACCTGCAACACACATCAGTCTACAGAGCAATCGAGGTTTGCCTTTGTCTCTGCTTGAATATACTTTGTGTATGTGTATCGGTCTGTGTGTCTTTGTTTGCAGCAGAAATGCCACCCAAAGGACTTTCTCATCTGATAACAGCAAGTGATGTGCCACTGCTTTTATACAAATTTCTCAGTTTGTGCTGTTGACAGAAACAGTTTCCTATTTTCTTCCAGATTGCTATTTTTACTTTACCACTTTCATTTCTTACAATTTATACCAATTGTTGTGGTTTATTGCCACCACTTGCTGAGCGGAAATTTTTTATTTGTCACCCGTGCTTATGATTTTGCCACACCCAACCTTACTTTACCACCAAAGCTCATGTGATATTCTTACATCTCAACCTGTAAAATAAAAATCCCCACTTACCAAACCACAAACCAAGAAATGACAGTATAGCATACAGACAGTCTTGTCAAACAAAGAGCGAAATGTCAAAGCAAAAGCCACTTAACGCATCTCTGCAAAGCGCACTTCCGCAAATAAACAGGTTATAAATTGAGGGAAACCATGCAAAACATACCTTAGGAAATCAGAGAAAATGATGCAGGGCGGACAGGAAACAGTGTCATGCAGTATCCCTTTTCTACAGCCCTCAATATAACCATCTATACATGAAAAACAGTTTCGAGAGCGCAAGGCGAAAGTAGTTTTTTTTTTTCTATGATGGTCGCTGAACAGTGGTGCTGTCAGAAGCAGAGCTTTTTCTGACGTCTTTCTTCCTCTCCCTCCCTCTCTGTGTGCAGATGACTCCGGCTCCAACGTCCTTCGCCTCTATCCATGCAGCCCAGGTCCTGGGCTAGATCTGCCCTACCCTCCTCTCCCTGTCCCTTTTCTGTCCTACTACAGCTATAGGAATAACTCACAGTTTGCACAGCGCGTAGCTAAACCAGAGTGTGGGTCTGTTTCTGTGCTAGCTGGGCAACTGAAGCGTTCGTTCTGGAGCCACTGAGCAGGAAACAGCAACTTTTATTAAGCATGGCAGAGGGCTGTAGGGAGAGACGAGAAGCTGGGTGCTTCATCACACACCAGCTCTGTACTCGATGCTACAGCCAGAGAAAGCGCTCAGCTGCATTGCTGGTAGCAGCGTAGAGTGAGGAGTACAACAAATGCTGTATTAAATCTCCCCAGCACCACACCAGCGAGATCCCGATGCATATTTTTTGCATGAAACAAAATTATCGGTAGCCCTCATAGAAACACTATGCACATTGAATGCATAACGCTACACCATCTGTTTCATGCTTGTGCACACAGACTCGGTCTGTGCAACAATATATTAAACCAAAGCCTCTCGTCAGTGCTTACGCAGTCACTGTGGTTAGGTAATGCAGAACCCAAGAGAAGATGGCAGTGACTACTTTCCTATTGTGTATCACAGCAGTCACAGGACAGATGTTTATCGATGATCTTTCTCACAATTGCAGTGAGCGTGCAAAATGAATGCCAGGCTGAGGGGAAAAGAGAGTCCTGCTATCAGCGGGGACTCTCGGTATACCTATATAGAGGCTGCTGATTGATGCAAAAGCAGCAGATGCGTCAGCACTGCAGACGAGGGGGAGGGGAGGAAGCTGAACCCGACATGGCACTGAGAGCTCTCGCTAGCCTCTGACGATGGAAGCAGCTCTTTTACTTACACAACTGAGTGTAGTCATACGCCTGTGTAGGTCTTCTCTTCCTGATGGCCGAGACCCGCTTTAAACCAGTTTCAAAGCCATTTCATTTTTATCTACTGTTAATTCAAAATACAAAGTAGCAGGTGCCACATCATTATGCATGGACTCACTCATTGCCCTAAAGGAAGGAAATGTGCTATTCGTGTGCTTTTGTCTCTTAAAATACACTCAACTATCACCCTAAATCTCAGCTGCTCGATTGTCCTGTTCCCTTTTCTGTGTTCAGTACATCACATTACATTGGTTGCACACAATTAAGCACAGGCTCAGTCTTTTATTTTTGGTGGTGATAGCAAGACCTGTTTACTTGAAGACCCTGACATGTACCAGCTTGTCAGGTAGTTAAACCTTAAAACCTATGCCACACTGGACCATGTTGGTGTGGCAACCAAAAACAAAAAGAAGGGATGACAATCCAAGTGCAGAAGCAAAAGTGGCTTTAGTGCATTCCCTCTATAATTGGAGCCATAAAAATCTAAATTTGGGAACGTAAGGGGGAGCCCTGCTCAAGCTGAAATGGGATGAGTATGCAGCAACCACAACAGACTGAATATATGATTAACAGGCACTCCTGTCAGTCAAAAATACTCTAGTTCTCAGATTCACAGCAAAGACATAAGAAAACGTCCAATCAAATAATAACACCTTCTTGCGGACACAAAAATATTGCCATTATGTTTAAACCGAGAAGTTGGAGGTTTTTCATTGACTGCACTATTTTAGGGGTTTTCCCTGAGCCAGTGTCTTAAGATCCAGACCAGGAAGATCCGTGGCATTTAAAGAGAATATACAGAAATGTTATCTTTGGAGCATTTTTAGTTTGTGTCCTCTTCCTCAGTAACTTCAATGACTTGAAGTGAATGCAGGTTCTGATGCCAATCAAGCCAATAAAATAAATGCTTTTAAATCAGTTTTAACTCCAAACTATTGTATTATAGTGGATCATTTTAACCATTGCACCATTTCTATTTGCCAAGAGCCATCCTTAATATTTTCCATAATAGGAAAAACTTGCATTTCAGTTTACTGGGTTGGGAACCATTATTTATATTAGTTAAAGAATTGGGAACTGACCCTTTTATAAATTCAAAATGGATCACAAGCTGAGCGGGAATCTAAACTGCAAATGGAAAAAATTCACTGCCCTACTTAAAGCACTTACATATTACTACGTATAGTGGCTCATATGAAGCATTTTGTAAGCAGCACCTCGTCGACCACACTTGAAATCACAGCTAGGATGTGTTCAAACCCACAGGACAACGTTTACAGGCCTCTGATGCTCAGTTAACTCAGCTGCGGCCTGTAGAGACGCTGATCAGCAGGGAGGCACAGACCGCAGTACAAGGCTTAGTAGGCCTCATCCTCATCCTCAAGGCATTCACACTCGTAGCATACAAAGACACTCATTCCTGATAGCACTTATCTTGCTCCCTTAACAAGCACTCATACTTTGAGTTGCCTACCAAAATGTTTCTGTGCGGAAGGTCTTGCTGGGCCTGTCTCTGTCGATGTGGAAGCCTCTTTGATGTTTGTTTAGAAGGAGGAAAGGAGAGTGAACACCCGGCTCCCGTTCTCCCTTTGGCCTAGATCAGGCCTTTACCATCTTCCCTCTTCACTGCTGTCTGGATGTTGGCTGTGGACTATGGTTCTGGCAGAGGTTCCCTGTTCCTGCTGTGTATAGTTGCCTTCTGGAGGCTGCTGCCACTGCTGCGTCACTCCCGCTGCATCACTGACCCACAAAGAGGAGCTGAGAAGGAGGGGTGGCGTGGGGAATGTGTAGAGGCAAGGGATAAGCAGAAAACAACCGGCACTGCTTTACACTGCTCCAGCAAACAAATGGATGAGGCTTCCGCTCTGCCTAAGTTTGGGGCCTAGTTGCTGCTGTTGTATTCAGGAAGTGGGTTGGGAGACAGATCCTTTATTGTTACGTAATGAATATTTTTCTTCCTAGACCAGACTCAGCTGAGAAGGCGGTATCCAGTGTTCAAAGGCTAATAATAGGCCATAGTACCTACCAGTCAGGGCTGTATGTGGTCATGTGAGATGATTCCAACACCCAGCTACCATTTGGGCAGAAGAATTTTTAATAGTGAGAGCAGTTTGTCATTTATGGAAAATTACCAGCATTTTCATTTACGTTCCTTGCGTGTCTTTTAAAACAGGACAATGGAATGAATTATGTGGTTCTATTTTGTAATTCTTTTGTGACAAGAAACAAGGACAGCACTTGTTGTAGCTGTTTTGTTAACATGTATTGCACCATGTTATCTCTGATCCACTATGCTATCTTTTAGAAACAACAAAAGAAACAAAAGCAGTGCATACCTTTTGTCTTGCGTTACTGTAGCTTGTACAGGTTTCAGGTGAGGTAGGATACCCATGCAAACGTATTTGTACAATGTTTCTATGTTGCACTCTTTAGGCCTGGATATGGTAACCAGAATTACAACACTTGTTTTGCACACGTTACCCAAGGTTTTATTTGCTTGATCCTCCTCCTCCCATCATCTGACTGTAGTTTTCATTGCCATGCTGCGCCCTCTGCTGGTTGCACGAGAGAACGCAGCACAGAGACCATATACAAACCCAGGTTTGCAACAGCCTGTAGACAGTGAGGGCCTTCAGCAGAGGGCGCATGAAGGTTCACTGGCAAAAATTGTAAACAGGAAGTGTATGTTGAAATGTACCATTTACCTTGGTATGATGTCAGCAGGACTCCAGTTACTTAAGCATTCATTTTTTACTTTTGAGATCATGTTTTACCAGTTCATCATTCAGGAAACACATGGGACACTACATGCTGTATTATACAGTATGCAAATGTACTATTAATATTACACCATGTAAACTCTTTGCAACATGCATAATTCGCAAGTAACGGGTGCCTATCCATTGAATACTGGTTGTAATTGCCGCCATCCAAAGTTTAACAAGAAGGTATAAAAATACAGATTTGTTTTGAAGAATATTTGGCAGCCAATGCAATATACACTTTTTGTAGATTACATATCTCAGCACTAAATTTAAAACTTCAAAATACGCACAGATAACAATGGCTTTTGTTTCACAAAGTGCAACATTGTAAAAAAGGTCGTCCTCCAGCCTATGAGTTGCTCTGTCCTCCATGTCACTGTAAACTCAGCACAGCGATTCCTCTGTCTGCTCCCAAAACATCTCCGAGTTGCGGAGCTGGTGCAGTCCAATCAGAGCACAAGACAACAAAACACAATGCAGATTTAAAGGTGTGTTTATCAGTGTACAAATACATATGAGCACAAACATACATGCCAGAGCGAGAGAGGAAAATAGAAACTAACTGCATCATCAAATATAGACAATACTGTACTGTTGTAAACTTATCATTTTAAGAGGCTCTCTCCTTTCTGAATATATGTGAATCCTGTGCCACTAGTGTTGTATCTTTCAGCGATTGCTCCAGGTAATCAAACTTTCCTTGACGAAGTGATATTGTGTATTCCAGGATCCTCTGCCCAATAACCAGGCCGACTTGTTCCACGGATGAGGAGTACAGCACAGCCTGGACATAATAGTCTTGATTAACCTAACTAAGCGTCCTCTGTCAAATGATAGATTTTCATTAAAGCAAATGCTGAGCCCAAACAAAGTACTGTAACACTTCGCCAAATAAAATTAAGACGTTAAAAAGGTTTTCAGTGTCACTGACATAATGTAAGGCTACTGGACAGTGATTGGGTTTCTCTTCTGATGAAGAAACCTTACGCTGTAGTATTTTGTGACGTAGGAAATCATGATGAGATGTCTTCATCTCTATGGGTGCAGTGCCCCGGCATTCAATTCGCAGAGAAATCTTCCATGTTGTCCATTTTACCTAACGTTAGAAAAACCAGTGAGGGCAGAGTGAAGAATGACACATTACCTGAGGCATGATTATTGCGACATGCATTACACGTGCCTGTTAATTTTACGACTCCTATAGGTTACTGTGTAATGTTGCCATTCACCTCATCACTCAACTCAACTTGAGTTGATGTAAAAATGATATTTTGTGGTATATTTGTTGAACTTGCCAGAAAAGAGCCTACAAACTATGTAATATTAGCCCAGCAAGGCTTTATTTAACGCTGGCTAGCTAAATAGCTTGTAGGTGAGCGTTAAGCTAGCATCTTTTGACTTATAAACAGAAACTCATAGAAACACTCGATCTCATTTTTGGTCATAAGATGTTGGAAGACATCTTTAGCAGGAGGTGGATGGACCCTGACCACTAACTGGTGTACAGGGCGGGCTTCTTCTTCTTCTTCTTCTTCTGTGTCGCCTTTTTGTCTGGCTACTCGTCTCGCAACCACGAGCGACCCGATGGGAATCGCTGTGCTTATGACTTTACTCACAGATCGATCGGCCCAGCGGTTGTCACGCGAATCGCGAAATAAAACGCAGTCATGACTTTGATTTCAGGGTTCTAAAAATAAAGTGTCTCCGAATTATGACTTTAATCTCAGAATTGCCACAGCGGGGCGGAGACGGCCCTGGCAGCAGGTGAGCGCGCGCGCGCGAGAGAGACAGCGAGGGGACTAAGTTGCTGATTTACTGGTTCATTTCGTTTTGCCTCCAACTTCCCCTGTGAGCCGCTTCGTCCGCTCCCTGCGACGCGCAGTTAGCCCGTCGCGCTAACAGCCGCCAGCCATTAGCTGTAAGGTAAGGCGGCTCGCTCGGGTTGTAAATCCAACCACTTTGGGCCCGACGGTGTGCGTGATGGCTACTGTGCGAGTCACAGACGGACAAAGCTCTGGGGGCCCCTGTGCCTCGGGGTCACGCCGGCCACTCCACTTAAAATTTCCGCGGAATTTTCCAGTTTCAAGTGTATGCCCAACCCAACCCAACCCAACCCAACCCCACCCCAGCAAGGACGCCATTTTGGACGCAGACTTGTAACCATGACAACTGAAATAACAGCATTTACTAAACGGCTTGATTAATTTCATGTTACAATGATGCGAGGTGACGACAAAAGGTAGTGCGGGACATTAATTTATAGCGACACGGCCCAGCGGATTGATACTTCATGTTTGTGACACGCTAACGTTACCAGTGACTTCAGTGTTGCAGTGATTATCTTTGAAAACCAACAAGTGCAGCCCCATAATTTTGTCTGAAGACTTAATGTTTGCAGCTATATATTTACAGAGCAATACGGGCAGTGCTCGTAGTGGCGTCGTCGGCCGACAAAAACAAGCAGATGCGGAAAGCTAGTCCCTGAGCGGATGAATCACGCGGATGTATATTGCAGTTGCAGGCCCCTCAGCTGATGTGAAAGTAGCAGGGGTAGAGAGAGAAAAGAGGAGCTGGTGCACTGTCTGTTACAACTACAACACTGGAACAAATAGGTAACAACATTATACAAAAGGTAGAAATTTTCTGTGACATCTCGGTCAACGGTCTCTTGGACCTTCGAGACTATTCAATATCGAAGTACATCGGAGGAATTATGGTTCAGTGTTGCGAAAATATCTCGAATCCCGTTCCTGCTTTCCTGTTTTTTTTTTTTTTTTTTGGTGTGTGTGTGTCTAAAAGGTATCAGAGGCCATTTCTTTTTGCTAGCTAGCGGTAACGTGCTAGTTGGACAACTTGTACATTTCAACAAAACTTGACAAAATTGTTCCCAAAAGACTGCATTCGTGAGTTTTACAACGGAGCCGTTGGTGGTGAAATAAATCTCATTACCGTCCTGTCGAGCTGGCAAGATGTTAGCGAGCGACAACAAGGCTTGCTAATATTAATTAGCTTGCATGCCAAGGTTAGCTGGTAATAGCTATAACGCTCTTGTTTGATTTGACAACGCTTAACGTCAGCTACGTGACTGCTCTGCAGTAGGAAATTCGGTATTTATAAGGTCAGTGGTTTATTATCAACCGGACAGGTTGCGTAACTATTAACAACAAGTAACAATAGCTTGTCTAGCTAACGGTCAAGTGTTATGTTTGCGAGTGAACGGTCATTGAAGAAACATTCGCTATCTCATTTGGCTACGCTAGCCATTAGCTTGCTAATAATTTGCCGTAATACTTGTCATTCTGGCCAAGATGCTTAGCTAAATAATGTGCTTGGCGTTATTTGGCCCCTTCTGGCCAAACTCTAAATGGGAAGTATGTACCATGACACGTTGCTTGTTAGCAGTCAACATGTTTTTCTGTCTGGCTAACATTAGCTAAAACGCTAGCCAGTGCTGTAGTGAGAGGCAGGCATTGGCCTTAAGTCAGCTTAGAAAACATTAGCGATCCTCATAGCTAGCTAACGTTAGTTAGCTATACTTGTGTACTCAACATACGCATTGACAGTTGAGTGATGCTGGATCTGCGTGGTTACCTATCGCCTTGACAGTTGCGTTATTTTGATCATCCCATCAAACAGTACAGAAGGTGAGCTAACCTACGTGCGAGACATGTATATTTTTTTTCTTCAAACTTGATCGTCAGCCAGACACAGACCAGTGTGTCATGGCAGTCAGAATACCAAGTTAGCTTACGTTGTTTTACTGGTAGCCTGCTAGCTATATTACATTAAACCGCTTTCGAAAGTCCAGCCGATGCTGCCATTTTCGATGTGTAGCTAATCTCACGTTAACGTAATCGTTATTTGCCACTTAAGGGACTCGTCTTGGCCATTCAGTGTAATTTTCGTCGTTTCATACCACAACAAGGCTCAAACAAGGTAGCTGTTCGAATTTGCCAGTGCGTTTAGTTACGGAGCTAAATAGGTTGACACACCGGTACGCCAACTACGCATTTCCATGTATCCACTTCTACGTTAGCCAACGTAACTTTAACCTACGAGTCTCTGGTATGTGATTACTAGCCTTTTAGCGATTTCTCGTCGTCATAGTCAATATCCAGTGATTAAAAGCTTCGCTTTAAGGATGTGGGAGTTTATTGCATGGATTCGTATGCGACTACGCTACTGTCAAAATGTATGGGATTTGCTAGGATATGAGTGGCTAAACATGCTAGTTGGTGGTAGAGAACTACGTCAGAATATAGGCCTCTGTAAATCATGGGTATAAAAACTAGACGCTGTCGTGCATGTTTAGTGGTGTAGTAATAGAAACTTTGTACCGGTTAGTGTTTCAAGCTGCCGATCATTTGATGTACTCAACTAATCACATTATACGCGAGTGTGGAGCACCAGTTGTCAGAATGGACGAATAAACAAAGACGAGGATGCACTGTCAGTGCAGGCCTAAAATGGCCCTGTGAGCTTGCCAAGTGTGGCGTATTTTTATGATCAATGATATCATCATTTAAACTCTAAATAAATTGGGGAAATTGGTAATCTTTATTTTCTAGATGGTAAAAAGTGTTTAGCTTGTGGTTCAGTAGTCTTTGTGTGCCAGTTGATACAATCATCCTGCTGTGTGTGTTCAAAAGATATTAATCACTCCAGTTATCAGTGCCGTCTTGTCATACTCATCAGCATTACAGATGAATTATACGTCTTCATATGTAACAGAGACATTTTCTTTCATATCCTCAGAAAAATTATTACTACCCCAACAACAAGCTCTGTTGGTCAGGTATCTAAATGGTATCGACTGTTCTGGGCATTTTAATTTTAAAGATGATCAACAGTAGTTGATATTATTTGACACTTTGAAAGATAATTCTTTTTATGTGGTTTATTTGACTTTCACTCTGCCCAATGGTAGGTTTATTTTTATTTGTCTGTGACCTTGCTCATATTTACTCGGAGGAGTCTTGGTTTGTTGTATTAATATTGTAAAATTATATCATGATGATTATTTAATTAATGGCAGTTGGATATTTATAGGTAAATTATTATATTTATATATTTTAATATTTATAGTATATGTCGCTTTGTACTCATGATACGGGGTGGCTTCTATAAAGTGTTGTGTCTCAAAACAATTGTATTATTTGATACAGACAATAAGAGTTCATGTTTAAATGTCATTTAGTGGTTAACTAAGTGGTTCACATAAGTATCAGTTTGTTGTGACTGTATTGGGAGATTGCTTGCAGACTGGAGAGAGTGAGAGGGTGGTAAACTGAGTTGTGTGGATCTTGCTAGTTTGTTTTTTAGAAGGAAGTATATTACTGACTTAATGACATTTTTTGATTAAATAAACCTACTGTACATATAGTTATACACTCATTTGAAGTTGTATTTGCATTACATTGACTGATTTGTATGGTTCCTTGCTCATGATCTGTCTGGCAGCCAGTTTCTTCTTTCTTTTTTTTTTAAACCATACATGAATGGTACTGTCATTAAAATAATTTGTCAGTAGTTTTCTGTTGGGAGTTTATCCTGAGATGTACAAACCTTTATAGGAAAATATGTTGGAGGCATGCCCCTAATCATCTCAAATGGACTAGAGAGTTGAGCTTGAATGGTGCACAAGTTCTATTAGCTGTCACCTACAGCACACCAACTTATTTTAAACGATGGGCAACCCAGTGGTTGTAGGGGAGTATAGATATAAGGCTCACCATTGCATTTTGTTAGTATTATTATGTGTTTTCTTTCTTTTATTGCAGTGAATGGTAGTGTCTAGAAAGGGTATGTCCCTTCAGGAGAGAGGTGCCAATGTCCAACCGGCCTAATTCCAATCCAGGGGGGTCACTGCGCCGTTCACAGAGGAACACTGCTGCGGCCCAGCCACAAGACCACACAGTTGCGGGAAGGTGAGTCTGTGTACACTTACTATCCAGTTTTAGTTAAAATGTCGATCCCAAATAAGAGTCAGTAATCATTATTTGTGAAGAAGGCTAGTTGGGGTCTTCTTGAAGGGAGCAATAAATAAAGGGTGTTTAGTTGAATTGTATTTGTACTTGTTCATGGGTGGTATTTTTCTGTAGTACCTTGGAATTTTAGCTTAATGCAGAATGGTAACACTGGCCTCTTTTATCAAAGGGGAAGCTTATCTTGTGTTATTTTATCAGAGTGCAATGGTTAATTAACTCTTTTAGCTATTTTTCTTGCTACTCCAGTGGTGTTAATGATCAGGGGATATGCAGATGCAGTCAGCCAAAATGATTTAGGGATTGATCTCAAGTCTCTCTTTTATCTGGCATAATTACAGAAACCCACACTGTCACTTGCTCTTTAATTTCCAACCTTACAGGTTGCAGTCAGAGCAGGTAAAACAAAAAGCAAATTCCCCACCTGAAAGTAGAAGACCTAATTCTAAGGCTTCCAAAGCCACAGCCAGCTCAGCCACTGGCCAGTCCAGAGGGCACAGCTCAAGAAGGTACCCCTCCTCTCTACTTGGTGCTTATTGTGTGTGCGTGTGTTTGTACTTCATCCAGTAGTGTCATATTAAGTCAAATTCACAATGAAGAAGAACATGCAGCATTATACTTATACACATTTTGGGTTTTGTTCTAAATCTGAATGACTAAAGTGGATGTGACATTGTAATTCATCACTGTTCATGGTTTGAGGAGTTTTCTGACATGGTGTTTTGTTGTCATTCTTCTCTCTGGCAGAAGCGGTCTTACTCTGTCCGTGGCTTCATTTGTGTTGCAAGACGAGCCACAGGCTGCAGGCACATCTGAACAAGAGCGACCAGGCCACCAGTCAAAGAGTGAAGGCACCCGAGGGCTGAAGAGAAGTGAAGCTCCTGACCAAATTAGTACCTTTGGACCGACCCCTGCCAAGAAGCCCAAATCGCTCCCCCCACCCAGAGACAATACCTCAGAGACCAAGAAAGGCCCAGCTAAGTCCAAGAAGAGATCACTTGCTTCAGAACCACCTGCATCGTCAGGTCGAGGTCAGAGCAAGAAGAGCGGGGCCGCTGGGGCCTCACCAATCCAGAAACGGAAGAAAGCGGACACCCTCCCCGGTCTAAGTAGCACCGCTGGGTCCCTCCCCAATCGTACCGAGGGCAGAACTGCAAAACCCACCAAGCTGGCGTCTAAATCGGCCGCCTCAGCCAAAGCTGGGTGTAGCAACGTGACGGACTCCTCCTCATCTGCCTCCACCTCGTCCTCTTCCTCCACCACAGGCACAAACAGCACTACCACGCAGGGTGCCCGAGTCAAACAGGGAAAAGATCAGACCAAGGCACGACGCTCTCGCTCTGCCTCAAGCCCCTCCCCACGTCGTAGTACCCGTGATAAGGAGCAGGCCAAAACCACCAGCTCTTCAAAATTTGAGTGGGCAGCACGCTTCAACCCCAAAGTCAACCTGCCAAAACCTAAACTGTCCTTGCCCGGATCCTCCAAAACTGAGACCTCCAAACCTGGGCCATCAGGATTACAAGCTAAATTAGCAAGTGAGTCACATTACCTGTGTATGGATCATCTCTATTAATAATACTCATTCTAGCCCACTGTCTGAGCTGAAACCTCCCACGTTTACAGCTTTAAGAGAACATTTGAGAAACATTTTTAGTATTTTTAGTAAGTTCATATATCCCTCTTCAGTATGGAGAGGAAAATATCTGCAAGGGGTTCAGTGTCTCCCACAGGATTTCATGAGCTCCTGGGGGGACAACCCTGAACCCTCTAGGGGGGTGTGGGGGATGCCCCCCAAAAGGTTGACAATTTTAAAGTTAAAACATATCAATATGGTGCACTTTTGAGAGCAAAATTAAGAAGCTACATCTGTTCACAAAATATGCTAGCACACATTTGAGCAAAAGTGGTTACCTGTGTTGAACAGGCTTATTGAGATGGAGTTGCATCAATATTGACAAACATTGCATCTTGCATTTGGACATTTAATTTTCCTAGGCTTTGAGAAAAAGAGTTCCAATGCCCTTGTGCAAGTACATTTCTCTGGGCTTGGCCCATTGATGGAGACTTGCAGGCAGCCAGATGCTCTCCTCCAGCCTGTTATGAAGGTCTGATTTTACCTGAAAACGAAGGTAACTACAATTAGCTAAATGGAGAAGATTCTACAGTTTCATGTATGTGCAGTGGGTTAAATGTTTGGCACAAATCTCTGCCACTTGATTTAAGGACCCTTTGTCCTTACCCTGTTCATTGTGGAGAAGTGCGAATCAAAGCTGGCAGTAATACTACTTGCACTCTAATCGAATATCTGCCACTTGCAAGATATAAATCATCGTACACAAATTCAAGCTGGCAGCTGAGAGCGAGAAATAAAACGGATAGATATGACAACAGTCACACTAGGAAACTTTTCCTATTTTCTTATCTAGGCTAGCTAGTTTAACCACTTGCATCAAATTATGTTGTGTCCTCAAAATGACGCCAGAAATGTTGTTCCAGATAGTCACTTCCAGTCAGTTGTATGTTTGTGTGTAAATATGCACATACAACAGTGGAGGCGCTGACTACTAGCAAGGAACCTATAAATTAATAGAGACACTACGATTGGCTGTAACCAATAGCAGTGTCTGACATAGAAATGTGACCTTTACACTCTTGTATGTCACCAACAAAGATTGTGGGTGAGAAGTGATTGAAATACATACAAGTAGAACAAGCAATGCGCCATGCAAAAGGGGACACGTCTACATATTTTACGAAGTTATGTATTAGTTTTACAGACAAGTAAATGGATCACATAGACAAACGGGCTCACTGTTTTGTGTTTTTTTTTTTTTTTTAGTTTAAGAGGAATCAAATGGCATGTCTCTAGCTCTAGCCGTTGATGACGTGATTTTTGGGATCATATACCATCCCATGGGTTTCGGAGGGTTGACACGGAGAGGAAAATGATGATGAAAAAATTTCGGTTCATTATCAGACTATGGCCGGCTACCATACATGAGTTAATGAATGGGAAACACTGGGGTTGGTTTAATGGCTTTGTAATTGTATGAAAGATTTAGCGGTTTAAACTGGTTATGACTGGCTTGTAGTCAATACATTATTCTTGTGTACTTATGTGGAGGTGACACCTCTGGCATTAAATGGCACAGGACCCGTGAGTCAGGCAGCATCAGTTACAAAACTCTTAACCGCTTCCCAGTTGAGACACATTAAGGCACACGTACAGATAAAGGCTTAACTTCTGATCAAAATGAGTATTGATCGTCTGTTTACACACAGTAAGAAAATTTCACAAAGACTATGTTGGAAATCCCCCCCTCATCTGCTCATTCAAAACTCTACAAAACACATTCAGTAGTTGACTCAATATTAAACAGTAAATTGAGATTTCAGACATTTACCAATCATGATGAATTTTTATCATCAGTGACAAATATGGAGTCGCACAGTGGTAATTTTTGCATTAAATAAACTTCACTGCATTGTGTGATTGTTAGCAGAATGCAGTGTACATGCTGTGGACATTTTTGGTTCAATCGTAGGATTGTTGATAGCACTACAGTGATACATTTTTACACATAGAATTGGGATACTGAAATAAAATGCGAGATAGTAAATATAGTGTATTATATATTAAAAAGATTCTGGACACAGCCAAAGCCTTTATCCAGACATCTGTGTAACTCGTATGATGCACATGTATCATGTATAAATACAGTTGGTGACACACTGCATACAATAAAGCATGTCTTGCCATATCTAGTTTACATGTGATGAATGTGGGCTTCACTGAGCTGGTAGACTGACTCAGATTTCAGATTTAAGTACCAGTAGCCTGAAACTGGAGAACAGCAGAGCAAATGTATGACTTCGCAGGTAAAGTAAAACACTCTTTTTAAGAGTCAGATTCCAGAAGACTTTTTAGTAAAATAGTCTTCATGGTGGTATTTATATAAGAACTCTAATATGATATGAGCGGTATGTTTCTTTTGATGGTCATGAGATGTTGAGGTTGCATTATGATCTCGAGAAGTATTCTGGTGGTTTGGGATTATGCTAATTGGGAATTGAAATTGGGCAGGTATTGTTAGAAAATGTTCAAAAACTGCAGCTTTGATCATTTTTGTTTTTTAAAATTATGTACACATAACATAATTATTTTTGATAGACCACACGTTTTTCTCAGTGCCTTGCCAGTCCCAGAGGAAACACAACTAACTTTGGTACCTGACAATTAGCAATGTGCAATGCAACAGCCAACATTTAGTCAGTATTTAAGAAGTATTGAGGTTTTATATAGTGCGATGGACAATAGAATCCTGAAAATTGCAGGACAATAGGCCAGACACACAGAGATATTACAGTAGATACTTGGTGTGTATGGTGTAAGCTGGTCAGGTCAGTGGAGGGTCAGGCTGTTCTGGTTAGGTGAAAGGCTAGGAACCGAGGTGGGCTCTGTGCCATGAGCCCTGGGCCCAAATGGAGAGACCCCTCCTCAGTTGGCTTAGCTTGTTGGCCCACCAGCTGACCAGGGGTATGTTTGAGGGCAGGGAAGGACTCTCATACGCTACTGCTGTCAAGAGGAAAGAACTTCACCTCTCTCTCTCTCTCTCAATATCTTTATCTGCAAGCTTCTAGTTGATTTTAACACGTATAGTTTTTTGTACTTTCAGCTGTAATGGTGAGTAGGCATACCTAATGCAGTTAACTTGTGTTCCAGTGATTATGCATGGCTGTCCGTTGCACAGTGCCCTTTTTGATCATGTTGAATTAGAAAGGCTACTGCAGCCTAAATATTTGTGATAAAATTTCAGTAGCTCTATATAATTTGAGCTTTATTTGGAATCGCTGGGTAAACTGGTGCTGAGATATGTTTGAGGGATTAATATTTCACTTGGTATAATTCAAAGGTAAGGTCAAATGAAGTACAAACAGGAAATAATAGTTTTTAGATCTTTAATTCATTTGGTCTCTGCTTTTTAAATGTTTATTTTTGAACTACTGAATTATGAGTCACATATCTAGCATGAAGGTTGTCCTGTCATAGGGCCAATATGGTTGGGTTACTATTAATACCCATCTGGTCAGTGGCACAGGCTCTAAACGGGCAACAGTAGATCCTTTACTGTATTGAAAAGTAACACTCGGTGTCGACCTTTGCTCTAACGGTTATGTATATTGACCAAGATTTTTCAGAGATCAGCAATAATCATCATGTGGAGCGATGTTTTCTATTGTGGTACCACAACCAAAAGATACTTAAAAGTAGGGCAGAAGAAATATCACACTGCTTTTGATGTACCTTGTATTGTGAATGTATTTCTGTCAAAGTAATTTGATACCTGTGTTGGTGCTTAGTCCACAGGTGAGTTATATGTCACTTTTTTGTCCTTTTTTTTAGGTTTGAGGAAATCCACTAAGAAGCGCAGCGAGTCTCCTCCAGCAGAGCTCCCCAGCTTTCGGCGGAGCACACGCCAGAAGACCACGGGCTCCTGTGCCAGCACCAGGTACAAATCACAGTGATGACCTAAATTAGACTGTAGTGTCAATATTGATGTCTAAAATAAGTGCGCGAAAATTTGGAAGTCTTTAGTTTGATGATGTGTGCACACCAATGAGAGCAGACTATATGAAACACCTCTCAGTATATTTCAGTATTCAGCTGCTCCATAAACTATACCCTCTAAAATGTCCAAAACTTTGTATAAACAAAAACTGAACGTTATAACATTCATGAAGGTAGGATTTATTGCAGAGCTGTGGTATTAAAATGGCATTAGTTTTAGCCAGAGTTATTAAACGTCAAACTCATAGCACTGGTATTTTATATTGAAATGTGCATTATCTTTAAGTCATCCGCCTAATCAACTGTTGACCCCAAAGATGGATATTACCATGGGATGTCCCGATATTTTGTAGAAAAGCAACAAAATACTGTTCAACTAAGCTACTATAATATTACCATGTCAAAATCAAGTCAACTTTGAAGTAAGCTTATCTAAAGGTAGCCAGTGGAGTTTTCTTGGAAACAAACAAGTTATGTTTACACTCACCAAAACACATTGTGTGTCCTTCAGGTGTAATAATTGTCAAATGCATTTCTTTCCTCATAAAACATTTGCAAAGACCATTTTTTATAAATTAAAAAAGTATTTTAAATCCACAATTGCTAACATATACAGCTCCAGAAAAAATAGAAAGACCACTCCAAATTTTCCAAAGTTAATTTTACTCAAACACATACCTATAAATAGTAA
>JAVQJF010087979.1:0-40685 GCA_036023855.1 Gadopsis marmoratus
TAACTCTTATTTGCAGTAGAGATAATGTGCAGCCACCGCCTCCCTTCACCCCCCACTGAACTTTTACAACAGCTTCTCAAGAGCCAGCATTGATGGGCCATAAAATCCAATCTGTAAACTGTGACCACATCAAGGGTCCTGTAGTTAATAGTAAACTCCTTGTTAATAAAAACAGAGGAGACTAACTTTTACAAGCGTGTCGCCTTCTCTTGTTAAGCATGATTATATGTTTTAATTGTTAACAAGTTCAGCAAAGTTTCCACAATGGAAACCTAATAGAATCTCCGCTCCAAACACAAATAAAGCTGATAAAAAAAAATGTAAAAAAGGCAACTCAAGGGTGAAACACGGCTTCTGCTTGGAGTCCAAAAGCCTTTGCAGCAGGTGTCTTGGTGAGCGCCGCCAGAGGAAAACCACTGGGAGACCTCTGGGATGGCGGCAGCAGGACGGCACAGCCGGCTGTGTGACCGGGCAACAGGTCAAGAAGTCAAACATGTTACTTTATCTTTTGAAGGTGCCCTAACCCCCCCCCCCATGTGGTTCTTTGTCCCTGAGCGAGCTCACGGGAGCAGGAAGTGTTTCAGGTGAGCTGCCTCCAGGAGCTCAACCCCCAAAACATCACAACGTCCTTCAGCTGGTTGACAGCAGCAGGTAACGGTCTAAAGGGACATTTCCAAAATGGATCAGACATAATATTCCGGACTATGTACAGAAGATGCAATGGATGAGTAGAGAGGGGGGGGTCATGGGCATATCCCTTTTATGTCCCCCCCAAACACAATAAGGGAAGCAGAGAGGGGTGGGGGGTAATAAATCCCCCATAATACTGACATGGGCCCAAAAGGGGGGGACGGCTTGAGATACCACCATACCAAACACACAAAAAAACAAAAGTGGGTCTAGAAGAAGTGAAAGTGAAATCTCCCTGTTCTGCTTCTTTTTGTTTTTCTCTCTTCACAAACACAAATGTGACGTTGTCTCTCAGGCGGCTTCACCTGAAACGTCTTCACGCGCCTTCACAGCTGTTTCAAAGCAAACACATCAAAAACAAACAAACATAAACAAAACAAAACAAAAAAAAAACAAGCAGCAACTGTGGAGTTTCCCCTCTAACTGAAGCCAGAGGAAAGTCCAGCGACACGGAGACACTCAGCGGGGAAAACGCGTTCATACCTCCAGGATTCTGTCCAGGTCCGCCTTCGTCAGACAGGGGAAGTCCTCCAGGATCCGGTCCTTCTGGGCAGTGTACTGCTTTGCAGCCAGCTTCCAGTTGGGCTCCTCCAGGACTTGGAAAATGGACGCCCCGATGGACAGGTAGAAGATGATGGCAGAAGTCAACAGGGGCCCTTTATCTACCATACTGCTGTGCAGAGACTCGGCGTGGCAGAGCGCGGGAAGGGGGACGGGGGGGACACGGACACAGGAAGGAGGAGGAGGAGGAGGGGGGGGGTCAGTTATGCGGGACCCATCCTCAGCAGGTCTTTTGGGGTTTGCAAAATGTTTGCTCTTCCGCGCGAGAGGGCTCCGGGGGCCGTGGGGGGGGAGAGAAGCCGAGTGGACGCGTGCCGCCGCCGACAGCATCGGGCTCGCGACATAACAGGAGCAAAGAGTGGTCCAACCAAAAAAAAGCGCGCGTGGAGCCGCAGCCACGGTGGTGTTCTCTGCACGTGCGCAGCGACAGAACTGCTGCTGGCTGCCGGAGAGCCGGGAGCTGGGAGGCAGCGAAGACCCGCCCACAAGTCTGGGGGGGGCGTGGTCGCCCACTCAGGACTTTGAAGACCAACCGTTGGAACTTCAGCAGGTGAATGTCGGTGCATAAAAGTTCCATATTCAATAGAGTGCAGATGTCAGGGCTTTGGTTTTGGTTTTTTTTTGCCGTTGCTTGCATTCATTTCCAGCCTCAAAACTCCAACCTTTTTTTATTTTATTTTTTTGATGTTCTTTATTGTTATCAATGGGAACGATTGAAAAGTGGGCAAAAGGGCCGCTTCTCCCTGCAGAACCGTGCATATGAATCCACCTGGCTGCAGTCATGGTGAAAGATCTCTTTAGGGCGTTTGAGATAGTGCCAGTCAATCTTGCACATGTAGGCATGGAGTTAAACTATGGTGATGAGTTGTGGAAGGACATGCACCTAAATGTAATCTCTGTTAATGTCCAGAACTCTCAGAACCGCCTCAGGTTTGCCCAGGTGATTACGTTCTGTTTTCTTTGTCGGCGCCGTGAGGAGCAAACGTCAAACGCAGGAACAAACCTATTGATTAGCGTTTAAATCCTCACACAGAGATAGCATGGTTTATTATCATTCCTGTCAGTCAAAGTACAATGCTGCATGTCTTTTGCATTAAAGGTGTTTGAGAAAAGGAAAAATGATATTCATTTCCACTTCTAAAATCACTGGCCCAACCCCGAAGCATTGGTGCTTGACAGTTGGCAGATAAACATTCATGGCATGCAAGATGACAAGATATTGCATCACAATCACTGGTGTACCTCTTGCCCAAGGCCGTTTATTTTTTTTCCTTTTATGCTCCAGGAAGTACCAGTTAAGTATAAACTCAAGCAGCTCACTTTTACACTTCTGCACTCAACTTTTCTGTACGTTTGCTTCCTCCGGTTAAAAGTAAAAATTATTTTAAGCTTTTACGGTATGTCAAGAGTAGCGTACTATAGAGAGTAGTATGTAGTATATCAAATATACAATATTACGACAAATATTAAAGGAATAGTTTGACATGTTTATGATTAATTTCCCTGAGTTTTTCTTGAGTTAGATGAGATGATTTCGTCTTTACGGAAGATATGTAGCTGGAGCCAGCCGACAGTTAGCTTAGCTTAGCATAAAGACTTGGTAACCGTATCTTCCTGCCAGCGCCTGTAAAGCTCATTATTTAATATGTTTAACAAAAAGTGTAAAAAGAACAATATGCTGTTGTTCTGCAGGGATGATATATTTTTGTAGGCCAACCCGGGAGTCATCACCACCCTGCTTTTCTTCAACAAAATTCCAATGGGGTATTTCCATACTTCCACATTTTGTTCAGTGAGGTAATCTTCATGAATGAACACTCCTTTTATGATTTTTTTGGAGCGTGAATGCAATCGTGTAAAGCGTGAACAACCAACTACACCATGACTTCCAACTTGTTATTTGATTTTGCACACTTACCTCTTCCACAAAAGCCTTTTGGAACGTTTGAGTTAGAATAGTTTGCAAGAACTGGAGTACAAACACAACGAGGCTGTAAAGGCCGACGAGTGAGTAGATGAGTTTCTGTGTTCAGTGCGACGACATTTAATGTCCCCGACAACCTCTGTGGTCTCATTTAGCCACTTGTAGCAACTTCCTTTTTTTAAGACAATAATGCAAATTTCACACAATGCAGACAGTTCTAGCTTCAACTCGTGCTCAGAGCCCAGGAAATGTGAATACGCTGTGTTAGACCTCTGTATTGGTAGGGACATGCACATGACTGCACATTCTGATGCTTTGGAGGACACTAGTCATGGTATGCCTCCTCTGAGTTAAGCATACCTCTTAACCTGTTCTGGCTCTCTGACAGCTCTAACAAATGAGAGAGCAGTGGCTTTTGAGGATCCATTGTGGGCTAAACAGGAAATAAACAAACATTTGGATTACTTCGCCTCTCTATTACATTAGTTTATCTGTGACTTTTTAAACATTTCAAAAGAAACATTGAGCTGTAACAGTACTTTTGGTCTCGACAATGATACATCCATTTAGCCGTACTGACACCTTACGGAGCGCCATGGAGATATCGATGTATCCCTGTGTTTACCAGCTAAACCTGAAACACCTGCTAAAATGATCGTTACTTAACGTTTGAACATTTTCCATAGGGTGTGCGATTATCACTCCTTACTCACAGACTAGATTGAAATTCAGAAATAACTAAGTACATGGTATTCTCCAGCACCACCACTGACTCACAATCCTGCCATTAAAACCTTAGATGGCATCCATATTACTTTTGCTGAGTCAGACAAATACTTGGCTTGACAGTAGACCATCATTCAAGGTTCATATCACATCATAACACTTGACTCAAAAATTAAAAATCAAACTAGGCTTCTTGTATAGAATTGAAAGACATCAGTCAACCTTCATGTCTGTCCGCGACTATGGAGACATTGTGTATTGTCATGCTGCCCCATCAACACTTCAGCAGTTAAGCCCTGTGTATCACAGTGCACTACGCTTTATTACATATGACAAATTTTCTATCACACGGTTGGATGGACTTCCTTACAATCAAGAAGAAATAGCCGTTTCATGTTATTCATTAATAAAGCTCTGCTAAGCTTCCAAAATACCTCCCGTCTCTTATCTCATTCAAAGCTCAATCTACAGTACAAGATCCAGTAACTAGTTAACCCTAGACATTCCTTATGTACGCAGTAATGTTGGCAGGACTGGTTTCAGGTAGTATGCACCTTTTTAAAATGGAATGATCTGCAAACTACACTCCTACAGTCCCCTTGGTGATTTTAAAGCTGTATAATCTGATGTTTAGGATTCTTGTAACTGTTTTGATTAATTCCTTATGTATATATTGTCGTGTTGTTTTCTGATATGGTTTGTGAATGTTTCTTGTTCTACGGACTCTCTTGAAAAAGGCATCCAAATCTCCACGAGACTACCTGATTAAATAAAAATAAACCAAGCTGGGGTATCTACGGACGTATTTTATGTCAAGGAACAAAACATGAAAATCTCTTAAGCTTGTGTTAACCACATATCTTATTTCAGGTATCTAGCCAAAAACCCAGTGCTAGAAGTGCAAAGAAGCTAAATAATTTCCAGGTTGTAGGACTCATTCCTGCAGCACTCCATTTCACGGCCGCAACTTTTTACCAAGCAACCAGCGGAGTCCTGTCATGTGGACGGTGTTGACGGCGGTGTCGAGGCACGTTGGTGGCAGGAGGAAAAAAGGACGTAAGCGCAAACAGCGATATCGGGGTTAAGTTTTGATCATTTACTGATGAGAAACAAAGACATTTACAGAGTCAGCTAAAGCTGTGGGGAAAAGGAAAACTCCAAAAACTAAAGGCAGCACACAAGAGGTCTCCATGGAGGCCAAAAGTAGAACACAGGAGTAGTCCAAACTAAACTACAGAAATACATAGGCCTGACCGTACAGCGGAAAAGTCACGACACTCACCCAACAAAGAGCAGAAGAACAGAGCAGGTATAAACAGATAAGACTAGACAGCTGAACACAGGGGCCCAGGTGAACACGATCAACACAAGAGTGGCAAAGCTGGAAAACACAAAGCCAGAAACTCAGAGAGAATGTCAAAATAAAAAAGGAAACACACAAACAAACACAAACCATGACAAAACCATTAGACAATCACAAAAGGACAGATGACTTTCATGCACTTTAGGGTCTTGTTTTTATGTCTGTTTTTATGTCTTTTTATGTCTTATATATTTATTGTATTGTGTATATAATGTTTTAAATTTTTAATTGCTTTTATTTATTTTTCTTCTGATTTTTGAGCTGCCGTAACAGTGAATTTCCCCCTGTGGGATCAATAAAAGTTTATCTTATTTTATCTTATCTTAGATATAACATGTTAATTAGTGAGCTTTAGAGGTGCAGGTGGATTTTTATTAGGCCTACCTTTGTACAGAGCCAGTTTCCTCGTCTCTCCACCGTTTTTACAAAGCTAAGCTAACCGGCCGCTGGCTCCATCTACACACTCCAGCGACCACATAAATCTTGGCAAGAAAGCCAATTTATTTCCCAAAATATCAAACTATTCATTTAAATATTAAAATATTACATGCTTTTTCAACACCAACATGCAACGTAGCATAAGCAGATAAGAAAATGCTCTTATAGAGTTATGCAACAGCACGCACTGTTTACATCAGCTGACTCGGCCGTGTGCTCGTTTCAGGAGGCAGATCTACCTGTTCTTTAGGGACAGAGATCAGAGATGAACAGTGGGACAGCGGCGCATGTTAGACAAGGTCCCGACATGCACACATTCTTACATAACACTGATTCCACCTTTGTAGTATCATCCAATGGATAAACATGACCTCCTTACCTATGCAGCCTGAATGCAGCCTGGGAAAGAATTTAAACGGACGCCCTCCTCTATTCTGTTACTTTACAAAGTCATTATTTGGGTTAAATATATAATTATCTTATTCTGCTTTACAGTAGATCAAAAACAAAAACAACACATTCCATTAGCAGTCACATGATGTTATGGAGCTTTGCCATGTGAATCAGATGTGCATCATTTAAGGAGTATAAGTTTTGTGTTTTCACATGTTGCTAAAAAGTGAAGAGAAAGAACGCAGCCCACTTGATTGTGATGTCAAGATTGTATTTCCATAAATCTAAAGAGATGTATCTTCTCTAAATGTTGTCCCACTGGTCCCTTTGGGCTGTCAGTATATGCAGTCTAAAGCCAAACATCCGCAGATGTTTGGAGATACCACATACTGTATGCTGTAGAGCCATCATGTTAAAATCCCTCTGGGATCCAAGGGGACTTCCGGAGTTTCACGCAGGCCGGATAGGACAACCGGAAGAGCCGCATCAGATAACGCGGTATCTGCTGTGGATGCATTAACACATGTTTCATTTGGTGACCAATAAAAAAGAAAAAGAAAAAAGGACAGAATCTTTTTAGAGATCTTAGAAAGCCCAGAGCTTCAGCTGCGTGAATTCTCAGTGTCTTTCACGGTTATCACAGTCTTTTCCTGCCATCGCTGCCTTACTTGTCGTATGCACATTTGTATACTGAAGGAGGAAGGTGTGATCAAGTTTATTTCACTTACTATCATATTTCTCAGGTAGCACACACACACACACACACACATTTTAGCATTGTTTTTCTGCAACTGTTCGCTTGCAGCAAATTGCGTAAAAGTCAGTTTTCTAGAAGCAAAGTAAGACAGCATGTCAAAACAGACTTTCAATGACTGACCTCAAACAAACAAAAAAAAAAGATGGAAAACCTTCGGGTGTATATTGTTTGTTCAGAATAGTAGTGAATCCCCCCTGAACAGAGAAGTAACCGCCTGGTAAACGTTAGACGCATGAGGTATTGCAGTTACTCAGTGGTCTATAAAATTGAAGTTTATCTCCACCAAAACAAGAATGTCTCATTCACAATGCAGGGGGGAGGCCACAGTGATGTCCAGGCAGCAAAGTCACATGGGGCTCCAGTGGGGACATTTGGAGATCTGTGTATTAATCTCACCGTGGTCAGATCTTTCACATCCTCTCTCGTATTATTTGGTTAGAATACATATGAGTGCTAATGTAGAGGGGGCTTTTCGAGTGGACACTTGTTGTTTGCATATACTTGTTGTTTGTTTGAGTATATCTGCAGCATTTCTGGGGCAGCGAGATGTCAAGTTTGTTTAACTGACTATTACTCAATCAGGTTACTCGCGTTCAACATGGCCACAAGCGTCTGCCCTACTACAGTGTTCTTATAGGGCTGTTAAGTAGCTGGGGCTGACCTCTGACCTTACAGGTAACAATACAATGTTCTCATTATTATTATGATGAATAGTTGATGCTGTAGTAAGCTTGACTAAAACAGAAGCCCCTGGTTGCATTGATAATACTCGGCATTTAAATAGCCAATGGTTTCTCTCAGTCAGTGAAATGTCTAAGTGTTTATAGTATGTGTTTCCTGTTTATTAAGTAAATTTGTATGCCATCTCTTTGTGAAGGGTTATTTTTACCGTGCGTAGGTGTGTGATTTGACTGCGTGTGAAATGGCAGACGAACTGCTTCCTAGTCCCATTGTTCCACGTCTGTGCCGTGTTTTTGTTCTGAGCTTCTCGGTGGGAAGGAAACCTGCACAATCAGCCAGCTAATTTGCTTCTGGTGGGTAGGTGTGTTTCTTTGAGCATCTGTCTTTACAGTATGCGTTCCCAAACGCACAAAAATCGGAGGAGGACCCAAAGACAGAATCCAATTCATAATAAGTGCTTTTAGTGGTCCATGCCTTTTTGTTTGGCTTTTTTTTTTTAACAGTTTTTTAAACTTTTAATTTCCAAAACAAATGCAAATTACAGATAACTTCAAGGCAAGGTGCTGCACTAATTTTACTGTTATTGTTCTGTGAGTTATTGCACTGTGCACCACAGAACCTGTTAGTTCACCATGTAAATCCTGAATTATGTATAAGATCACAACACTGAGACTAGATATGCTTATGCTGTTACTGCTAGCTTAATAGTTATGCTAGTGGACTTTTGCAGACTACCTGTGGAGACTGCAGTTGTTGCAATGAACCATTTTATGCTGCAGGAATAGTGAAACCATTTTAATACTTTATTTTTTTTCGTTGGTCCTGCATATTACAAGCAAGCTCTTTGGCAGCTTTTTGTCTCTCTGCTCTGCTTTTTTGCAGCCATGCAACCATACCCCCCCCCAGTAGTATTCTTTAGTGTGCAGGGACATTAATGAGGCAAACAGACAAATTCCTTCTGACTGAAAAATGTGGCCTACTCATTTAGTTTAACATGGTTTCACATTGTAGTTTGACCCATACTAGGGACCAAAATGTCTGCATATCTTGGCCTCTGCTGCATCAATTTTGCAATTCATTATGTTCTGCCGCTTCAAAGTTCCCCAACTTTATGCAAGTGCAGTGAGAGGAGAACTGAAAACTCATTAAGGAATGTGGAAACTTCCAAAATCCATACTTCAATATTATCTGCAGTTTAAGAGACAAAAAAAAAATTCAGTTAGACTTTAATGTGTTGTGATGGGGAGTGTAGGCAGCAGGGACAGGAGCCAAAATGCAGACAGGAAAAGAAGATGGGAACTGGTTGAAAATATTATGATAGCAATGAACTTACAAAACAGGTAAAGCTTGCTCAGGTAAGTAGGAAGGTAAGTAGGTTCGTATGACGGCAGGTAAGCCCAGGTCCAGAGACAAAGAGCATGAGGTACAGCCATAGGGCAAAGAGAAATACTGGGACTACCGAAAACATACATAATCTGACACCATGACAAAAGTAAAACAAGACAATGAACCAACAAGGGACAAGGAACTAGTTTAAGGCACTAACGAGAGAACAAGAAACAGGTGAACACTACAGAGGTGTAATAAGGGCAGGAACTCAACAAACCGCAAAGATGTCAAAATAAGACAGGAAACACAAAGAAATACATTTCAGACTACAACATAACGTGTTTGAAGCAGGAATGTTGCTAAATTGGCCCGCGTTCGTGAATGAATATGAGTGATTCTTTACAGTATCTGTTGTCCACCGTTGCTTTATACTGTATGGAATGTTGCAAATTGAAATCCCTGCAGGCCATCTGGAGGCAGCAGGACAGATATGTTGATAAGGGTGCCAATCCGCACATCCATCCACTGTGTTTACCTTGTGAAAACACATGCAAATGACATAAGGCTGCTGGAAAATAACCACACACACACACACACACCTGTCAGATGGGTCCGACTCTGCTCACTATTCCCCATTGTAACTGTACAGTGAACACCATGTATCTCCAAATTTGGCGAATTTGAGTTTTTCAGATAAAATTAAGGATTAAGGGTAGGTTACATTTATGGGTACTTCTTAAGATAAATGAACCATTTAATAACCCACTGGATTATTGGAAAAATGCAGTGACGGTGCTGAAAACATGGCCGTTTCTTTTGTTTTTGAAGAGCTCATGAAGAGTTAGTGTTTTAAAGATACATGTTTTTACTCTATAGTGAGCAGTAATTCTGGGAATTTGGACACGTGTGAATCACCATAATTTTCCTTATGACAGGTGGAATGTCTGTGTCTGACTGTAACCTTTGCATCGTTCAAATATTTCACACTTCATTGGAGGATTGCTAGCTGAAAGTAGTATACTTGCCAAGGACACCACTTTTGTTTGTTCCATTGTGGGAATATTGACGGTACTGAATAGTGCATAGGAATTTGCACACTTAAATAAAATCCAAATGTACTATTGAGCAAATAGGAGCCGACATCAGACAGAGTCGATGCGAATTGGAATTACATTTGAATTACAAATCCAAATCCCTGGATCAAAGGTTTATGAATCAAATACAAGATCAGACAGTGTTGAAATTGATGTTGAAATAGCAAGTATGAGGTCCACCCGACTTTGGAGTGTATAACATGCTACTGGTCCCACGGCTCCAAATTCACACCCTTTACAGTATATCCTTAAATGATGATAAGTGGAAGGATAAGTGGCGTGATTACATAACAGAACACAAAAGGTCACTGTGTATGTAGTACTGACTTATCAGAACACCAGGCCATGCTTTTCCCTTCAACAATATCCAATGGAAAAGTCATGCCAATTCACAAATGTGCTCTTTAGGAAAAACTGGATAAGAGTATGTGCTGCTCTTGTTCTTGGATATGCTTTTCAAACATCAATATTGACCCTCTTGAAAATGCTTTTAATTATCACAAGGTCTCCTGTGACAAGTCTCAAGTTCCTTTCTGCTAGTTATTCTCAAATTGAGTTAATGGATTCATTGGCCACCGTTTCGAGTGCACCTTCCGAAAAGGCTGGGTGGGGGAAGGTTGAAGCAGGCAAGCAGAGCTCCTGAGTAAATGCTGCAGGTTTTTTAACATTTTCTTTTAAAGTTGCCGCTCTCCTCTCGTGTACAGGCTTGCCTGAGCTGCAGACAGGGCATAAGCCAAAGAGGAAATTCTTTGGGATGAACAAGGGCATGCCACTGGTTGCAGTTTACAACCAGTTGAAACTTTGCTTTCAAGTGTTCGAGAGGCGCAGAAAGTCCTGGAGCAAGCTCGCACAATAAAAACACATTTCACGTCATATCAGAGCTCAAAGTTTACCTCCAATATCAGGAAAATGTATCACCGGGTTCTATTACGTATATCATTTAATAGCAAGATAACATCACTAATTACTCAACCCTGTCAACAAAACCGTGTCTCCAATCTTCTAAATGTATAACTGGATTATAGTATTCATCTTCTATAGCTCAAGTATTCAAGTAAGTAAGTCTCTGACCTCTCGGACTTCTCAAACACTCTCAAAACCTCATTGTATAATGCTAAAAAGACATTATACATAAGAGCTTTTTATGGGTCACAGAAGGCTGATACAAAGCTTTCATTCAATAGCAACCATAACTAAAAGTTATAAGCACAGCAAGCATTTTATTACAGCCTCATATGACAACAGTCACATATTTACAAGCTTCAGAACTGTTACTGTAATTCCACATCTAGACATCTACTATAGCAGGCATCAACATGCAAGCCAGCAGCCTGATATATATATATATATATATATATATATATATACTGTATCTTGTCTTTGTATCTTGTATGTATATTAGTTGCACACACCTTTTTACTGTGATATGTCAGGACATATCTAAGGCATGAAAGAGTTGTGTGATGTGAGTTCAGTGAGGATGGGGGGGGGGGGGTTAGGGCACGACAAAACATTCTATCTTCTGCAAACTATTAGCGTCTCTCTTGTTGATTAAGCGGCTTTAACATTTACCAGCAGGCTCAGTAAAACAGTTTGTAAGTCTTATAAGAATAAACTCTCACTAATAAAAACCTTTTAATCAATCATATGTGTTTTTGAATGGTTCTGGCAACCAGGGTGGGGATGGGACTGTTCATTTTCCTTGGGTTTACGACATTGCTTGACAATTAAATGAGGATTTGTCAGCTGTTGTGAAGTGACTTTACGAGGCGTGCTACAAGACGCCTGTATGTGGCGCTCATGCTATCACAAGGGGGAAGTGCTCCTTGTCTTGTCTTGGCCTTCAAATGTATTTTCACCATGTGTTTTGCACCCTGGTGACCAACTTGCAATTATAGTGTTTTTTTCAGTGTGACACAGGGGTTGTTGTTTTTTCTGCACACCCTCTTGAGATATTACAACATGCTGCTTCAGATGATTTGATCAAAACATGAATCTGTTTTTTTGGGGGGAGGTTTTTACAGGAAAGATGACCCTGAATTCACTGACCACATCTTTTGTAGCCAGAAAAACATGTTTAGACATTAGATACCTTAGCTGTGTGGCCTGCCAACAACAATACACCCAGCTGTGTGCACTGGGGACTGGTTAGTAACAGTTCATGACAGTTCAGTTAGCAGTTACATTAAAGTAAGTACGTTTTATTTAGAACATTTGACAGCCTGAAAATTGGAATGAGCTCACTTTTTGAGAAAGTTGAGAGAGTTATTACTAAATTTCTGTGTACTTGTGCTTATACTATGGATTGCACGTTATCAGTAAGTAACTTGTAATCTATAGTGAGTCAAACACAGACATGCAAACATGCTCTCAGTTTCACTAAGACAAACTAAGACAGACACACTAAACACACAGGCTTCGACAAAAGTAATCTTTTTGCTTCCTCACCGCAAGGCCCCTTAACCCTCTGGGTTATCAGGGACTGTGTAAACAGATGACTGCTTCAGCTCAGTTAATCCAGAACAATGTTGAAATGTACAGTATGGTTGTTGCCCAATAGGTCAACTCATGGCCAACTTTAACACTCTTTAATCTACAAATGATAGTCTGCTGCCACACACACGCTTCTGTTTTGTAATGTTCTGTTAATAGTGGGAGTACTAGCCGTAGAATACTTTCTCTGTGATGACTGATGTTTAGTAAAAACTGATTACAGTGTAGTGCAAGGATAATCAGAATAACAGATGTTTTCTTTCTCATGGTGCAAATATATTGTGCACTTACGTCACAAGTCTTTCTTCTCTTGAGGCCATTTTTTATCAACAGAGGCAACTGTTTTAGGATCAGAGACTGGCCCGTCTGTAACTCTTTCATCAGTCTTTCTGAAAAAGTGAGGCATGTTGCTGGTGCAAACTGGCATCCACTACAGCAGTTACTATTATAAATGGAAACCTTTGTGATTTTAACAAAGTTAAACAATGATTATTTTGTGAGAACAGAAACTACAGCTCCCATGAAAACTTACCAGTGCAGCAGTGTTGCAACTACTTCATCATAGCTTGGTTTCATATCCATAACATTCACTAAAGCTCTCTTCTCAAGCAGCTTTTCCATTTTTGGAAATCGTAATCATTGTCCTGCTTTAAGTGAAGGCCTAGGGCTTATGGGAAATGGTGTTTGTTAAAGGCTACTAACAAACAGAAATACTAAATAAACAACTACACTATATTCAATCATTTTTCAAAAAAACAACCGACCTTATCTAGACATATGAAACATATGACATATCACGACATACTGTTACTACTAAGTATCATACTAAGTATCTGTTCCAAGGCTGGATTTTTCCTTATTAACATTTTTACAAATGTCATCAAGATTTTCCTACTTTACAAACCGGAAAATCTGGATTAACTTTGACTCCGTCTTTGGCTCCGTCTGTAACTTTGGCGATCCCCTGACCTTTTCATCAAAGTCAAGTCAAAGCCTTTATTGTCATGTGCACAGTTAGAAACACATTTCCTCGTACAATAAAGGTCTTCCATTGCCTTCCACTCTGAATGCCACTTAACAAGGAAACACAAGATGTTAAAGTGAAAAATATAAAGTACAAGAATAAAAGAAAAGAATAGACAAAAAAAATAAAAAATCACCATCATCAGGCCAAAGGTTTATCTGTTGATTGCTTTCTCAAGTTATCCATGATTTGTTTTCCATAAATTGTCTGAAAGAAAGAGGAAGGTCTAGAAGAAGAACCTACACTGTGCAAAACCCAAAGATATTTAGTTTACAATGATAAGCTAAAAATAGCGAAGTCCAAGCAGAAACTGCTTACAAACGAGAAGCTGGAACCAGAGAATTTGACATTTTTGCTTGACAGTCTTTCACAACTACCTGATTATCAAAATAGATGTTGATTTATTTAACTACCCAAATAACTGTTTCAGTTACAGTCCCATCAGATTCAGCTACACTATGAATTTAGCATTAATTTTAGCATGCTAAGATACTAACTTAAGATGGTGAACCTGGTAAACATTATACCTGCTGAACATCAGCAGGTTTAGCAGCGTTATCGTGCTGATGTTAGCATTTAGCTCAAAGCACCGCTGTGCCTTGAAAGTGGCCTTTGCTGGTTTTTCCGGTGTATTTGTTAGGTGGTGTGATAGCTCTGCTTTTTTGCTGACAAAAATCCTGTTCTTCTATGTTCCACGTCGCACTCTTGACATTAGGGTAAAGACAAGAACACAGATGAGCAAAAGGGTGGTGACGCTTACATGTCAGTGACCCCTCATTCAGGTAGACACACGTCCATCTTTTCAGTGGCTCAGTGCACAAACACGTGTTTTTGCATTGTTTAGTCTGCCTCCTCACATCCCGTAGACATTCAGTTAGAGTCATGATGTATCATAGGTGACCAGGCGGAGGAAAAGACTGGAAACTGTGTGGTGGAATATCTTGGAGGATGCAAGTGACAGAAATGTTCAGCTCATAAAAGGCCATCTCATCTGTTTGGCCATTGGCTTATCTGCCCTGCATGCTATTCGCTCTTGCTGCACCTTTGCGTTCTAGTTTGTGGCAGCGCTTGCTTACTGTTGTCAACTCAGCACAAGCCTATCTGTCCACTAGACCTGATTACAGTAATTGCTGGGATTTGTGTGAAGCGCAGTTGCTGCATTGCAGTGGAAAGTAAACAAGGAGGACGGTCAGTCAGGTTAAAAAATGCACACAAACACAGAGGTCAAGCCAGATGTGGGAGGTTGAGGAGGGTTAAGTAAGAGCTGGGTTACGGAGGGGTCAGGAGAAAATAATGCACACAGGACTTTAGAGGCTCGATGTGCATGTTGTCCTCCTATTGGCTCAGGACAGTTAGTTCAGGTCCAATGAGGGGATGGAGAAGGACACGCATAAGGCAAACATATCAGCTGATTAATACTAGAGCCAAATGCGAAGGACAAAAATTGATGGGACATAAAGAAAGCAGAGCTAAGTGCAGTAAAGAACACCCCTTATTTGCTTGTCAGAATGTGATTATTGCCCTCAAGATATTTGGACAGCACTGGATGTGGATATGCCTGTGACAAAACATTTCTCTGGGCCGTGTCAATATTGTTTTTATCACTCGCAATTCAGACTAATCACTAAAACATTATTACTTAACAGCAGTAATATTTTTTAATTGCAGTCCCAGTTTGGCTTTATCATCCACAGTGACCTCAGGGGATCTGTTTCTCTTTCACGGGTATGACCCAAGCAGATGTTTTGCTTGTCAATGATTAATAACCACAGAAATGCTGTGATGAAAGTGAGCGTTAACACGGGTCAAACGGAATATTCCGATCATGACCGCAGTTAACCACAAGGCTGTGAATGTAAAATGTTTTCACTCCTCTTTTGTGAATCCTTCACAACCTCAAAGGTGGCGGTTAATTCTATCATCAGTAGCAAATGTTTTTTTATATCATGAACAAAAATTGTCCCATACAGGTTTAATGCTAATAACACATGGGCCATTTATTGCCACTATTAGTGGTACTAATTAGTGGTATTAATAGTGGTTGTGGTACCTCATCAGGCTTAAGTCACTAACTCTAAAGCACGTATAACATTATAATCTCAATCATAAGGGAAGTCTGCACACTGGCATGTTTCCTGTTTAAACAAGGAAGTTATGCTGAAAGTCTTACTGGAAAAGAATATGTTCTCCTATTTTTAAGTTTTTCTCTGTGGTTGGTCTGTGCTCTTAAAAAACAGCATCCCTTGACACCGTTTTTCTGAATTGTTATGTAAGGTCAGACAGTACAGTATAGGCACGCAAGACTCTCAAAGCACGCGTTGAATAGTTCAGCTGAGATGCATTTCATGGCTGCAGCGTAATCCTTGGGGGCAACCCATCACAGTATGCCCACTAGAAGTGCTTGTTTGCCAATACTATGGAAAGAATCCCCACAAGATCCTTTTTGATTAACCAGAAATAACATTGTCTTCCTGAAACAACTCACTTTTCCTTGAGGGAGAATTCTTTTTCTGGTAAAAAAAACCCCCAAAAGTCACTCAGTTGCAACTGCATGGTTATGCACGCACAAAGTTGAAAACCCACACAAACAGACATATTTAAAATATTCTATGTAGATTTTGCATGTAATTTCTTGTGCAAGTTGAAAATCACATGTTGATGAAATTGCATTTACTGTAAGCCGATGCTTTTCAATGTTTTTACCAGTTACTATTGGTATTGGTATAAAATACTTTAATCTACTCTGACTCTGTCAGTCAGTAATGTCTTTCTCCTTTTCTTCCACATGAAAGAGTATCTGTTAGAACGAAACTGATGACTCGGACAATGAAACTGTCAGCTTGAAATTAGAAAGGAATTGTGGCCTCTACTTTACTCTTGAACATGAAAATCACTAAAACCAGGTCCCAAACATATAGTTTAATTTTTTTTAAAAAGGCTCAATAATTTCCCAAAACAGCTGGACACAGTAGTTTTGATCAAACAGGAAGAAATTATGCTTTTGGTGGGACTATTTTCAGCTGTGGATTAATGCACATTTCAGGTGCTAGTGAGAGTTTAAAGCACAGGAAATGATCATGGTCACCAGTTTTGAGTGGGAACCATTGTAATTGCGGCTGCGCAAAGCACAACAGAAGTAAAGGGGTATCATAATTCAATTGGGTACCAGTTTTGGTCCGAACATGGTCATTCATAATATCTGCAATTTGATTTCAACTACGTCTGCGCGGGTACTTGCAGACAATATTCTTCGGGTAAATTAAATAAAAGTAGATGATGATGATGGGGCAAAAATCCAAAGCACAGATAGTCAGCACCGCAATGTCAGGGCCTTGTTTCACTGTGGACGGTATACAGGCTAAACAACTAGTCCATTAGACAGAGCAAGTGAGGGACACCGATCTTCTCACACATACTCCTCATTGAACCGTGGCCAAACAGGTATGTGGCGTTTTGTTGTACAATGCTCACAGCCCTGCCACTCTCATTCCATCTCCCCTTCATACCTCCCACTATTCATATAGAGAATAAAGCAGAAATCCCCCTTTGCTGTTTGGAATTTTGCACTTTCCCTCAAGTATCTATTTTTCCAAAGGGTCATTTCTCTCGTCTTGCTATCCATCTCTTCAGCACATTCTCATTTTCCGTTGGCTCATCCCGGCTGCTTGCTGTCTGTCTTTGTCATTCATGCCTCCTCAGTGCTTCATGACTTGATATATGAGCCTCAAGAGGCATTTGTGCCTTTGAGTGCTCCAGTGTCCTGTGTTGTTCTATTTTAGTGAGGGCCGTTGGTCAAGAGAGGTACGCAGCAAAAATAAATAAAATATAAAACCCAAAAAACCCATAACACACAATGAAATCACATTTATTTAATGATACAAAAAGGACATGGGATTACATCTGATGTAAGTTACTTTATAAAATGTGTTTTGGTTTGTTTATATATCCTTATATCTGGGATATAATATTCTTCTCTGAAGTGTAGGATTGTCTTGACTGTGAGGATGTGATCAATATGGTTAGTTTATATGATTACACTGTTCAGTATGTATTTGCTGCTTGCATGTGGTTTGAATTGTTCATTTCTCCAGTGTTGGTATAGTAACACCTCCTAGTGGATACAAAGCTAATTTCAGCACAGATGAGCTATGCTTTGCTAAATGCTCTACATAGGGGATGACTAAAAAAAGTAGTACAAATTAACCTGAATCTTATGGTGAATATACTGGAGACATTCAAGACTGTAACAATGTTTTAATAGTTGTTAATTACCTAAAATGAAATGCAAACAGGGAAATATTTACAGTAATCTAATTACATGGATTGCTCTGGTTTGGGATTTTTCCACTTTATTGGATTGTTTTTCTTTTCCATTTAGTCAAAGTCAAAGCTTCCAGTATTTGTTGAGTTTGGATATTAGTTGTTAACAATTTAACTCGTGCCTTTACAGTGTGGTCATAACTGATGTTAGAACAATACTTCAGACAATTTCATACTACTTTAATGAAATAAATAAACCTTTTTTGAAAATCCCATTTAACTTACATTTATTCAGAAACTTAGGAATACCACCAAGTTCCCCTTCAAACATGTTGATGATCAATTCTCGTGTTTTTGAATGTACATTTTCAACGAGTCATGGTAAACCAGAGACTTTTTTAAAAAGACTTAATGCCTTCCATGATGGTAATAGAAAGTGTCACTGAAGCAAAGCAAATCACATTATTTACATGTACTTTTAGTGGGTGGCTTTGATTGTAGACGTCAACACTGGTGCATGGGCCCTTCTGTTGCTCAGACAGTCAATTGCAAAATGCCACTGAGTTGGCAAATGATTTGGTTTGTGGTCAGTGGGATGAGCAACACACTGAGAGGCCAAAGAGCAACAGACAGACTGACCGCTGTTTTCCACTGACCACTAACCCGTAGACAGGTACATGGGGCAAAGGAAGCGTTGACCCAGTAGCCCTCCCTAGACTTTAATCTCTAAGGACGTAGATTGTTGAGGAGCCATCTACAGTTTGGGAAACAAAGTGCTAACACACTAAACGGCATGTGGACGCTGCACGCCGTCAAGCAAACAAACCTGACTCAACAAAAATGAGTCAATATTTATTAATATTCTAGGTCAACTCACTGAAATCTTCACCTCATTTTGTCAATTACTGAGTTACTGGAACCTTCTTGATCTCGTCTTCCTCCTCCACCTGTGTTTCTGGGTTGACACTCTCTTTAATGCCAGACTCTTCCTCCTGCTTCTGCCCACCCCACCACAGTTTGAAGTAGGTGCTGAGCCGCTCCAGGATGTCAATGGAGTGGTTGATAAGCAGGGCCAGCCAGGCCAGGCCAAAGAAGATCCATGAGGCCATGAGGATGCTGTACCACTGGGGGTACTTTTTGTCTGGATTACTGTCTGCAAAGGAAAGACTCTATTAATACAAAGCAAAGGGCAGCAGTTAGATAAAAACCTAACAAATAAAATGACCCAAGTTGTGGTGAAGCAGCTTAGTAGAAGGTAAATGGTCTTGCCACTCGGGATCACAATGTCAGCCTTGCAGTGTGCTTTATTTCTTAGGAGGTGATAACTGCGCCGTACCTGCCACAAAGTCTCCAAAGCCGATGGTGCTGAGGGTGATGAAGCAGTAGTAGATGGCCTGGGAGTAGGTCCAGCCCTCGTTCATTTGGAACACAATCATGGGCACAACAAAGAAGAGAACTGAACCAGACAGGTAGGACACCAGGTGGACAAAGAAGCGGGTGCACTTCTGCAGTGAGATGCGGGAGGGAGAAGTGAGTCATGTTTAAATGAGTCAGACACAAACACTTCTAGAGTGATCTTAACCCTACTTAATTATTAGATTAGGTGATTCAAGATCTCCTCACCCTTCGCCCGGTCTTCCCTTCGAGGAAATCGGAGATGTTCCTCTCTATGACGAGCATGTACTTGCCCACCCTGTTGAGCACCACCAGGTTGAGCGGGATACCAAATAGTGCGAAGAACACACAGAAGATCTGGCCAGCAGTAGAGCTGGGACATATGTTTCCATAACCTGCAAAACTGTAAGCTGTTAGTATCTCATCTCACTATGGTGCAAAGACACTGTAAAACCCTTTCTTTACATTTGGTTTCATGTGACTGTGCACTGAGTGGTTTAATTCGTTCTTCATTTCACCTGCCACTGAAAACGTGCAGTGAGTGGCCCCATTTTAAAGAGTGCGTCCAAAAGAGCTGACTGTGGCAACATTCTATTACGAATACATTTATGGAAATATATTCATTTCGCATCGCATGTGATTGCCTGTCAGTGAATTGGTTAATGCTCGGCCATCAGTCGTTCTTATCTTTAGTCCAAAGGGGCTTTCTTGCTCACGTGGCTCTTGCTCCCAGACAGAAAATTATCTCCACAGAGCTTCACCAACCCAGCTGTTATGTTTAGGCTATAGATTTTCAAAATAAGGGTCAAGGTTAGGGAAAATCTGCATTCGCTTGCAGTGCTTATTGAAATAGAAGGGGAGCACTTCGAGAAGTACCACATGTGGAGAAATATTAATTTACAAAAGCCCACCTGCTGCTCAGAAATCCTACAATAATACATAACTGCACTGGACTGGTCGCCAGTCAATCACAGGGCAGACAAACACACATTCACACACCGATGGGGACACAGTTGCCATGCTGGCCTCCACCGGGGGCAACTCGGGGTTCAGTGTCTTCAGTGTTCAGGGACACTTTGACATGTGTATGTTTTCCATATATATGCAATATGATTATTTAAACACAATGTAAAATCCAGTTTCAGTTATTCCAGCACAAGATTTAAACTCATGTCGTATGGGTCGCTGACCAGGTTAAAGGTCTGATGCAGAGGTGTTAAGGTTGCATGAGCAGTTGTGTCGGCTTGAATTGAATTATGGGACATGATTACAAATCTCTTGGGTTTCATGTTGTGAGGTCTAACCTATCGTTGTGACCACAGTGGCAGCAAACACAGCTGAGCTGGTGAATTTCCAGAAGCCGTCCATGGTAGAGTTGGTTTTCACACTTAGGCCCACCTTTGACGCACCACCAAAAAGCTGAAACACAAATTAATAAAATTACAAACTGGGTAAAAATGCTCAAACTAAGCTGAAATAAAGCCATATTCTATGGGCAGAGTTCATGACTCTGTTATGTAACTCCTGTACATATTGATTCAAGACATTTGGATACCTTAAGGCCTTTTAGGTCAATATAGTACATTTGTCAGCATGGCATGGAGAAGACCCCTCTCAGCACTGTATCAGTTTTGAGTTCATCACCAGCGTGGGAAATGACTCCACAAAAATGCACAACACGCTGAGACCTGTGGCCTTGTTATGCAAGTCTTTAAGTTGACCGGTTATGATGCAATACTTCCTAATCCCAGACAGGTCTGTTACTGTAAGTGTTGCCTTAGTTTAGAACAGGTAGACAGGAAATGGATTTAAATGTATCTTAATGTAAACTTCCACTCCTATAGCCTGCTTGGATTTCACTTTCAACACAATGCAAATCTAAGGGTCTCTTCTCAAGCTCTTCCTCCAATTACATGGCAGAATAACCAAAAATGTATTGTTTTGCAAATGCGCAATGCAACATAGCACGCTTTTCTCCAGAGTTAATTTCAAGGCCTAAACAAATTTTCTATCCTTGCTGTGCAAATTAAATCACATCCAGGCAATGCAGAATGTTCAGTGCCGGAAGGCTGGAGAAGCTGGTATTTGCATGGAAGAAGTTGCCTCTTTGCACATAAACACCAGTCAAGGTTTCAAATAGGGCCCTTTGTTGTCTGATCGTAATTTCTATATGGAACTGTTAGCAGTCGCAGATTAGATTATTCTTGTTTAATCTAATATTTTATCCCACTACTGTTGATTACTTGAGTGAAGATTAAAAATCACAGAAAACAGGATGTGTTTTAACTCAGTAAAGGTGGTTGTTTTAGCCACTACGGAGGAGTCCAAAATGTATCTATTCATTCCTTATGAGTATCTCATGAGGGTGGCATTCTTCAAAAGGAGTAGGATGGTGGCCCAGATGTAAATTCAGTGGTCTCTCTGTAAAACCCACATGTTGACTCATACTAATGAACTATACAGACATAGGTAGTAGCAGATATTAGCTCAGATTAGCCTTTTAGAATGCCCCCCCTAAACATGTGCCTGGGAGTGTAATGTGCTAACATCTATAACTGTATTGTTGTTTAAAAACATTTTCCATATCTCCTCCTCACCCTGCATGTCGAGAAGACGGCCAGGATTCTATTTCTGCTTAAGTCCCATTTTTCTGTGACTCACCTGAGCCAATTCCTCCAGGGCCTCTTGGTTCAGACAGGAGTACGTGTTGAGCAGCATCTCTTTGTTACTCAGTAAAAGACTGATCTTCTCCTCTTCACGAGCTCCCTCCAGCTTCCAGAAAACCGCCCCACCGATCAGCACGTAGGCCACGTAAACTGCCCCGAGCATGAGGATGGAGGGCACCCGCGCCAAGTTGAGCATTTCCTTTATTCCCATCTTGGCTACCTGGTAGAACTTTGGGAACCCCGGCAAGCTCAGCGTCTCAACCTCTGCAGCCAGGGACAGCAAGGAGTGAGGTTTTGCCTGCTCAGCTTCTCGTCTTTCCGTGCATTGCAGGCAAATTAACCTCAACCTGCACTACTGTCTCAATCACTCCCAATGGCCTGTCATGCAAATCTAGTGGAACACGATGTAAAGAGGGAGGGACACCAGCAGAGGTTCGGCTGTAGGAGATAACTATGAGTAAGATCACACTGTGGCATTTCTTGCCATTGTCTGTGAGGTTATGGAGCTTGACTAGTAAAATCACGGGTCAATTCAAGACCTGTTACAGTAGTTTGTATGTAGTTTCCAGAGGCATAATATATGTCCGGCTATATTTCAGTATCACTTATGTTTGGATTTCATTTCTCACACTGACAGTTCTGGCCAGTTTGAGTGAACATTTTAAAAACAGCGTGACAGGCAAAAGTCATTCTCCCGTATCCCAGCTGCCGTTCCCGGATCAGTCTGGCGAGCTCTCGGGTCACCTGACGTCGCCCTCTTGATGAACACCTTTACCATCAGGTCAACACGCAAAACATACACATACATGCATGCACACTTTGCACAGAGTGACAGTTGAGCATTTGAATAATGCAGTTGGGTAACATACAATATAAAGTACATGAAGAGGAGTACAAAAAAAACCAAACAGAAACAACCTTTTCTACTTTTTGTCTGAGGATGGAAAAACATTACAGGATTCCAACCTGAGGCAATAAGTAATTACACACATTTTCATATTAAGACTTTTACCCTGGGCCCGGATTTATCAAACTGTGATAAGTGAAAGTATTTATCAATTGTCTTATGTCTTAAAAATGCTCTGAAGTCTCTTAAGTCTGGTCAGAGTAGATCCTTGATGGCTGCAGTAAGCACACACACAACTGTGTAAAACATGAATAAAATGCTTTTCATATTTTTGTTCCTGCTCCAGTTTGGTTTTCCAATTTCAGTCAATTTCCTATTATTTTCTCCTTATTTATGTCTTAGAAACACTTTTTGGTTAACATGTCAGTTGCTAGTGGAACTTTCTTTTGGCAGAACATCGTTCAGTTAAATCTAAGGCTTTTTTAAACAATGAATCAGGCACCTGTCGGCCAAATCCTTGTCCCTGATTGGCTATTCCTACTTAAGGCATGCATTTGATTAATCACGTGACCACACGGTTACTTCTATACTACATTAGTCAGTAGGAAGTAAGTCACTTTATAAGTCTGTCTTGTTGCTTGCGCTCAGCGAAAACATTTTGTACCGTCAAGTTGCCGTCAATACGAGCCCTGTACTGCTGTACTGTACTGACTCTTTGGCTTAATTGAGGTAGAATTGTCAAACAAATGTAATGTCTGTAATGTTTTTTCCAGCCTATTGCATAATATGTTAAACTAATTTGAAACGAAATTATTAAGTAAAGCATTTAAAGGACTAAATATGCTACAAGATATCTACAAATATCTTACGAAAACTGTACCATGTCTCATAATATGTAGAGAAAACAATCACACCGTATACTATATATTCTACCTAGTGAATATTACACGTGGCTAGTCCCATCTACTGTCTGTCAGATCTTTGATGTGTCTTCTAGTTTACTGGATGACGCGTCCTCTTCCTCCTCTTGTTTCTTAAAGCTTGGATGAGTCAGGGCGATAGCATGCACCATTATTCTGGCTCCCATGTTGAGGATAAGAGCGAGCCAAGCCAAGGCAAAGATGATCCATATACCTGTAAGGCTGCGGTACAGAGAGATGTACTCCTTGCCTGGGTCACTCCCTACAAGAGTTGACATCGTTAGTACGCGCCAGTTTGTACCAAACAGAAACATGGTGTCGATATGTAGACTGAAAAACACAAGTTATTTTGATGTAAACACGCTCAGTCTTATTTCCTTGCTTTGTGCATCCATCTGTCATCTATGGTATTTAAATCTACACAGTAATTCACTCAAAGCACCGAAAGGCAACAGGTGCCCTCTGCAGTCCTTCCACCACATTTGTTTGCGCGCTCTACTCACCCACCACATAATCTCCAAAACCAATAGTGCTGAGGGTAATGAAGGCAAAATAGAAGCCCTCGCCAAACGTCCAGCCTTCCACGTAGCTGAACAGCAGAGGAGGGATGACCAAGAACAGCAGGGTGCCTGTGATGAAGAACGAGCTCACTGCCAGAGCCTCAACTGTTTGCTGGGAAACGAACACAGCAAAACTAGACTTGTAGGTGCGATCTGTAGGCATTAGTTGGGCATGGCAGACTGTCTTTTCTTGGATACTACACTAACGGGTAGACAAAGCAAAGACGACCATGACTCTGTCTAGAAACCTTACCGCAGATGTTTTGGTAGCAAATACACATCAATTCTGTAGCTAGCGTGTCAGTACCTTGTATGGAACAACTGAGACCATCCCCCTCTCCAGTCGGCCCAGGTGGATGGTGAGACACTTCCCCAGCTGTTTGAGGAATGCCAGGTTCAGTGGGATCCCACACAGCGCGTAGAACACGCAAAACACCTGTCCGGATACCGTGCTGGGGGAGAGGTTGCCGTAGCCTGCGAACAAGAGAGCGATTTTGACATCGTCTTATCAATTCGCACATTTCAAATCCTGAATGCGCGAAGATGCTCACCTATAGTTGTAACTACCGTGCCTGCGAAAAAGAAGGAGCTACAGAAATCCCAGTTACTGGGGTTTGTTGAGTTTCCTGAGGGATTCACTCCCTTCTCCCAGGCATCCAAAATCACCTGAAAACACACACACACACACACACACACATTTATTAAAATCCCAGAATAAGATCACTTTTATATTTGGACATAAAAAAAGGAAATGGACCTATTCGCCTCACTAACCCTTACCACATACAGTACTCTATTAATCACTTTGGTAAATAATTTGGACCATGACACACATTGATTTTTAAGGCCAAGTTACTGTAATACCTTTTATTGCTATGTACCAAACCGAACAATAAAATTGATCTTCCAATGTCCCTGTCACTTAGTATTTGATGAGCCCTTTCCATCATCATATTTACTCAGCAATTAAAAGCATATGTGCATGTGTACAGGCTTGTATACAACTAGAGGTCTTTTGTCAGTCATCACTACTTTAAAGACAGGTAATGCATTTTAGTTGCCATTTTGAATATGAAAAGAAGCGGACAAATTTGGTCTAATGTGACAAATTTAAAACTAGCCTTACATCATAAATTGTGAATGTTACACTGTTACACTTATGACACTTTTATTCCTTAAAGAGCTGTGAAGAAAGTGAAAGAATACCTGAACAAACGTCTCCAAGGCCGGTCCGTCCAGGCAGGTGTAATTAGCCAAGAAATTCAGCTTCTCCAGTTGGAAGTGGTTTCGGTTGTTGCTCTCAGCCTCTCGCTCCAATAACTGGAAGATGGTGGCCCCAACCAGCAGGTATGTGAAGTGGGCCAGAGTCAAAAGTACCGTCCAGCTCACTTTGACCCGGACCAACTGGAACCTCGCCATCAACCTCCTCCAGCAACAGAGCTGACGCAAACACTGATGCTCAAACTCGGAAAAGAGGTTTACCTCTTCAGAAAGGACTAACAATCATCAGTAGTTCCCCAAAGACACCGTCCCCTTCTCTAAAAGAGGGAATAGTTAATTGCCAAAAGTGAACCAAACATGTATTTAAAGTACACGAGAGACCGCTATTAGAGTGCTCTTAAATGCAGCTCTAAATCACAGCACCATCAAGAGAGGCTGATGTTTGAAACAGCTGTAACTGTATGACCCTCCAAACATCTCCACCCTCTTACTATGATTCTTCAGAGAAACATAGGTGTCGGGTGCTGATTCATGGGTTGCTCGGGTAACGATCCAACTCCTCCTCTCCATTAGCGCGACATCTGGACACACACACCCACACACACTTTCAACTGTTTCCACTAATAAGGAAACGGTGGCAGCATCTTGTCAGCAGAACAAAAGTTAATATTTTACTTGAGTGCTGGCTGGTTGTTCAAGCACCCACAATTGTGGAGTGCTGATGCAGAGCCTTTCAGTGGGATTCTGCATCCCATTGTATCAGGACTCATTGTATCAGGTTTAATGTATTTCAACCACAAACTATTGAATTCCTGAGTTGACGGCACTTTGCAGAAATAGCTGCTGAAATAATGATGATTGGTACCACAACTTAAGTCGTGTCAGGGGAGATACATTTACTTAAATTAAGTATGGACACTTCAATATCTCATCAGTCTGAAAGGACAACTTTTCTATCCCGCAGACGTCTGCTAGAGCAATCATCAGACATTTTCCCCACATCCAGGAGCCAGGCATGTTTATGGTCAGACGGAGGGGACAGAGTGCAGAGAGCACTGCTTGATTGTGGGCCATAAACCAATATGGCATGTTAAAAATGCATGAAAGGACGTAAAAAATGCACAGACTTTGGAGTAGATGCCGACAACTACAGCTATAATTATCATAGAAATTAACAGTACTCCTCTGGTAGGTCGGTGCTCCAAAGTCACTGAACATGATATATAGTGGGATTTCTATGAAGGCTACAAATCACATGTAATAGCTATTACCAGTGTTGCAAGAATTATTAAACATCCTCTCGAGCCGTCTGTTCATTGGTGAATGCAGTGACCAGCATGTTTATTTTTAGTAATATAACCTTATTTATATACACTGCTCAAAAAAACTAAAGGAACACTTTTTAAGCAGAGTATAGCATCAAGTCATTTAAACTTCTGGGATGTTGATCTGGCCAGTTAAATAGCAGAGGGTGCTGTTAATCAGTTTCAGCTGCTTTGGTGTTCAAGAAATGAACAACAGGTGCGCTAGAGGGACATAATGAGACGACCCCCAAAAACAGGAATGGATTTACAGGTGGAGGCCACTGACATTTTGTCCCCCTTTTTCACTAGTTTTGCATTTGGCTCGGGTCAGTGTCACTACTGGTAGCACAAGGCGACACCTGGACCCTACAGAGGCTGCACAGGCAGTCCAACTCCTCCAGGATGGCACATCAATACGTGCCATTGCCAGAAGGGTTGCTGTGTCTCCCAGCACAGTCTCAAGAGCCTGGAGGAGATTCCAGGAGACGTTCTTAGGCATGCATAGAAGCACGTGGGGGCCATACAAACTACCGAGTACCATTTTAAGTTGCTGCAATGACATTTCAGCAAAATGGACTAGGCTGCCGCATCATTTTTTCACATTTTTAAAATTATTTAATATTTTCAGTGATTTAGAGGCACACACTTTCCATTAATAAATATTTAATACTGTAAAAAGCTTTATTACTTACGCCTTTCCATTGTTTATTTAAATTATATTTTTTAAAACCGAGAACTTCTATACTAAAATTCTGAGTGATTATGACTAAAGACTTGTAATTCTTATAGGTACCTGTGTCAATTTTCTTGTATTTTGGGTTCCTGGCAGGTTTATACTTTATTAAAATGGCAAAATAATAAGCCACACATATGAGTTTCCATCAAAGGGGGGGAGAAAAAAAAAACGGATACCGTGCACGTGAGGTGAGGTAAGGGCTGAAACACTAACCATAACCCACCTGGACTCAGTCTGATCATGCGTCATCCCGAGAACACTCCAAGTATTGAAAGGAAATGCTACGCTAGCTCTCTAAGGCAACTTATGTATTTAAGCTACCATTGCTAATTAGTCTGAGGTAGAAATGTAATGTTTGTGTAATCTGTGTCTATTGCAGTGTCAATTTAGTCAATGAAAGAGCTTTAAATACACACATAAGAAATAAGATATCTTTACTTGGGTCAAAGAAGGCTCGTTCTCCAAGGCAACTCTGCCGGGATGCAAATTATGCAGCTGCTTTTCATCTGTCAAACAAATCAACGCAAAGCCATGCAAACAGGTTGTCTTCTGTTTGGGTATGTGCGTAGCGATCGCTCAGAGGTGACAGGATGGGTACATTTTGATTACCAGCTGACATTGTTGACAGGAACAGTAAATGTGAGGAGCTTCGAGGCAGTCGGAGGTATACACTTTAATGTAACAGAGTTCAAATCAGGTTCGACTGATATTATCTATACTGACTCATTAAATCTTACCATAATAGACTGTAAGCATCCTTAAATGATCATTTTTAGTTCAGTGCTCAATAATCCCTGCAAAGAAGTGTTCATTACCCCATTTGACCGTTTGTTTGTGAAAAACAAACTGTATTTTAGGAACGCTGTGTACAGAACGGAGACCTGTCCAGGGTGTTTCCCTGCCCTCAGCCCAATGTATGCTGGGAGAGACTCCACCTCCCAGCGTCCCTGAGTAGCAGTGAGCATGAGTGTAGTAGGCCTATATTTTAAGGACCAGGTGATCCATTAGTAAAATTGTTGCACGATAATTGACTTTGTTTATCATTTGTTTATATCACCTTATAAACTGTACAATACTTGCAAATACGGGCTCATATGTCAAGGAGATCTTAGAAACAGTGCTTTTTTATCCAAAGTGTCACAATGGGGAGTGTAGGCAGCAGAGAAAGGACCCAAATGCAGACAGCACAGGCAGACTGGAGCTGTTCAAAAGGTTAGATGGCAGTAACGCAGGCAACAGGTGAGCCCTGACACAAACGCATGCAGAAACTAAACACAGCGTAAGCCGTAACAAACGGAACAAATCACCAAAGCAAAGGAACCGGTACATATAGACAAGAGACTAACGAGGGAATCAGAGGCAGGTGAGCACTAAGGAACAGGTGCGGCTAACACAATGACACACAATGATGTCAAAATAAAACAGGAAACAGACAAAACCCACGGGACGTACCACGACGTTAGTGAAGAGAAAATATTCAAATATGCAAACCTTTCAGACATGTACTTGTCATAATGGTGTACAAAGAAACAACAATATGAATTAAAATAATAATTCTACAAAAAATATAGAGATAGAGAATAGATACATTGGAAAGAAAGAAAATGGGTATTTTATAGATCAGGATGCAAAAATCACAAGGCAACAGCTTACCACAGAATACAGAACAGGCAGATAGGGTGTAATGGGGGACCAAACCACTGACACTATATGTTTGTCAGTTTGTCAGACAAATTCCTTTGGACCTTGAATTTTTGTCATTATGTAGCTTTATCTTTGATTCAATATTTTGTACTCTTTTCTTTACAATATACCAGAGAAACTCAGGTTAACTACTAGTATATTACACACTTTTATGTACAACATTTTATACAAAACATGAATGAAACCAGACAGAAACATAAAATGCATTTGTCATTCTGCATGTCAAAATGTCCTGTGACCATTTAAGAAGTCATGATTCATTACTTCTTTAAACACATGCTGGAGCCAAATGGTCTCCTATTGGCCGCTCCTTCCTCTGATATCTTGAGACAACATTTGTTCAGATCAAATGGCCGGCAGGCTGTGATTTATACTGCTGCCCGTTACATCATATATGAACTCTAGGAGGTCAACAAAGTCAGACAGAATGTGTGGCTTGTGTTTGGCAGGGGTGGGTCTTTTTTTTTTCACGAGAAATCGAGCATGTTTTGGACCCAGTTGATATAATTTCTGCACACATCTTCATTGTCAGTCCATCTAATGTGTAATATCCGTTTATACGATAATTCAATCAGCTGACAGATGTGGATCAGCCTGATGATGATAACTTCAGGCCCTGCATGCGTCATCAGAACTTCATGTTATTACTGAGGGGGGCCTGAAACACATACAAAAAAAAACACAACAATCATGATTGGAAATTCAGTTGAAAGTATAAGGAGAAATAAGCAAGAAAATGCAAAGAAAGCCTTTCCTTTACGACATGACAATGCACTTTCCTTGGTCTTGGTCCTTATGAAATTACAGTGAAACACCCCCTAAACTATGACTTCAAACAACAGCATCCGCTCTGAAATCATGCTATCTGATGCTTTTTGCCAGGTTTCCTACACTTCCCAGCATGCACTTGTGACTTAAAAGCTGTTTCGATAGGAGGGATACCACCATACAGGGGTTACCAAACAACCAAGAAGAGGGGCTTTCCTGTCAAAAACACAGTCGCTATCCAGCTTAATGGTACCAAGGTAAACAGGAATGAACTCAGTCTTCCGTACCTGAAGTGAGGAAAGAGAAGAAAGGAAGGATAGACAGAAAGGAAGAAAGAAAAGATTTCAGAGGGGAAACCTCTTCCTCAGCCTAACTGTATTTCTGCCTGGTGTCTCATTTCATGGCTCATTTGGCCATCGCTCTGTCTGTTCACATGACCTCAGACAGCCAAGGCCCCTTTGCTGTCTGCCAAAGTAAGCAGCTACACAGGGGTCAAAGGAGAGGAGTGTGCGTGTGTGTAACAGACGAATACTTGCAGAGCTAGAAACAGTGAGGCTGCTAAGGGGGTGAGGGTGTTTTGCGAGACCAAAAAGCACTGTCTGAATTATGCAACCTTGCCCAAAAAAAAAGACATTCCCTGCTCGTCCTGCACTACTGCCAAAGCAAAGCAAAAATGAATCTGAAATCATTTTCAGCTTCTAACTGATATCTTATCAAGTGTTATATGTTACAGGTAGTTTCTAATATAGAACATATAGAATGTGATATACTTATACAATATATGTTGTGACGTCACAAGAGGCTGAGTCATAGAAGGGGAGTACGGACAGACCTGGTGGAGGCAGCGGGGACTACAAAACAGCATGGCGATAGGGAAAGACTACAAAACCCATGTGCAGCAAGGGAGCAGGTGCTGCCCAGCGGAGCCAAATTACCCGATTGCCGGGTAACGAGGGGAGAGGTTAAAAGGAAGAAGAGGACAAAAGGAGGGAGTTAGGAGAAGTGCTGAGAAGCCAAGAGAAGAGGTTGAAGACAAGTAAGAAAGTGCTAAGAGACTGTTGTACGCAGTAAGAGGAAAGAAGAATCGATTGCATTTTCTGGAAATGTCTGTTTAACGTACTCGTCCAGTGGCTGGAATGTTTAAGTTGCTTTGTAACGTAAAGGGTGAGGTTGAAATAGACCTTATTTAAGTTGGAAACGCTGAGTCTTCCTTGCAACCACACCAGCCAAACTCCTAAAGACAAAGATCGCAACCTCTCCAGACGTCACAATGCATACAAATTAAATATAACAATCAAAAACTCACAACAAGCCCTTTATGGCCATATGGTATTTACTGTGTTGTAAGACATCACACCGCCAGAGGGCAGTGTTGAATGCAAAATTCATATTGTGTGAAAGCTTAGCATGTGTATTATTTCTTGCTTTGTGTGTGTGTGTGTGTGTGTGTGTGTGCATGCGTTACCTGTCCTGTTGAGGAGGTTTTGCCTGGCTCTGACAAAGGCCAGGATTTCGGCATCAGCCTGCTGGTCTCCAGTCAGGGATACAGAGGAAGATGAGAGCTTGGTGGTGGAAAGGGCCCTGAGATGTACATACGTGTAATGTAATATAATATCAGCGTCAATTCTTCACGGTTTCTGTAACACATAAGGACTTTATGTTGCTCTAACTTATAGCAAATCTTAAGCTTAAAAGCCTATACCAACCTAAACACCACTGCTGAAAGATGTTGCAACTGCTTTTGTTCCAAAAGCTTAAAGGAAACAAGCTAAACAGGTAACAGCTCCTCATATCACAAAGCTTCTGTATGAAACAATACTACATCTGTACTACAAGTGGTTGCTGGATATGGACAAAGGCATATATGTTACACATTGAGCGTTTTACTGTGGTTGTAAAAAGGTAGTTTCAGCAGCAGCATTCAAGTGGAACCCCAGGTCTTTGATTTGTTACTGTAATACAGTTTGCAGACATTACTTCACAAAGAAATAAAAATGTATGTCCACGTTCGTAAGTGGAAAGAAAACACAGCCATAAAATCTACAGGTCCAGGCCATATGTACAGACTTATAGAGCTACCGTTGAATAAGCTGCTGTAGTGTTTATGGATTGGAAAATGTACACATTGTGGTGAACGTGCACAGTTCTAAAATGGATACAAAATTTGCTTTATATTATTTTCAAGCGTCTTGGTGAATAAAAACTGCAATATTGTGAAGTAAGAAATGACAGTAAAAAAACTGGATATCACAGATGCCATTTTTTCAGAGGCCTCATCTAATAATAAGAGCCCCCTGTGAAATGTCTTTCTGAACTGCAAATCTTAAATCGCATTGTTTTCTTTGTGCTGAATGTGGGCTAGAGAAAGGCCTAGGGAGCTACAGGTTTGATAAATGCAGGTGCTATAATGTAAAGAAAAACTAAATCTATTGTCATGGTTCCATTGATTTCAAGTCAGCCTTCCGTGTACCTCCAATCAGATGAAGGAGCGAAGTCCCCCAGGGACTTCTCATTCCATGCTGGGGCAGCTGTTAAGGGAGGTACACTCGTAGGGATGAAGCGTCTGAAATTCAAAGAAATGTAATAATTACAATCGTATGATAAGAAGGATGAAGTGTGACATGCAGTATAATCCAGTAGTACGTTATAGTAAACAAATAAGCGATTGAGTGAAGCTATGCTGACCTGAGATCTGGACCGGCTGGAGAGTCTCTCACAGTACAGCTCAGACCAGGTGCACTGTATAACAGGTTAGGAGAGATTGTTACACCGTAATACCACAGATTATTTGTCTCTTCAGCTGCAACACAGCATAAGGTCCATATGAAACTCATATGGTGGGTCTGGACTGGTGTCATCCTCTTTGTTTTTCACTATCATCGCCTACATGTGCTTGACTTAACCACAAGAGGGAGCAGCAATGCAAAGTAGTTTGCATAGGGTTTCTGTCAAGTCAAACTTAACCTTGTAAATAGCACTTATAGAATGCAATTTAGTTTCATGATCAGACTGTGAAAGTATGATGGAAAACCAGTTGGAACGATATGGCCTAGAATGATCTATTATTAAATCACATTTTTTCAGCAATAGTGGAGAATAACAATTCCTGATCATATAATTAATTGAATGAATGCGACCTGGACCCAGATAAGTGGGCGGAAAAAGGAGAGGTGAATTAAAAATGATGAATTCATTCAAGTTAATTTAAGTTTATTGCCAAAATCTACATTTGGCTACAGGCTCTTTTCACAGCAGACATTTTGACTTGCCAAAGCAGGAAAAGCACACGTGGAATTAATAACATTAATGCTGGCTGCAGTCCATTTGGGAGAGCCAGACCCAGGGCTCTGGTATGCTCACTTCATGACATGGCTTACTGGGACACTTAATGGAATGGAGCCATGGTTAATGTTATTACTTACACCTGTGCTTTTCTTGCTTTGACAAGTCAAACTGTATGCCGTGAAAAGGGTCTATTATGAGACCACGAGCTTCCTAGCTACTGTACCTAGCAGCAGTGACAGTGTTTGCCAAAGGTCTGACGCCGCTCACTGAAACTCCACATGAAGGACTGAACAGGCTTCGCAATGAACAATCCACCGTCACTGTTTAATGTATTTTACGGTCATTTGTTGAGGAAACTGAATTCCTGATGCAGTGTGAGTAGTGCAGATAGATAGCAAAGGTCTACACACAGCCTGGACAAATATCGTGATCATTGTTTCTGTGAATGTGATACAATATCTATGCCATCGAAACCAAAGTCATGGCATAGATGGATGGAAAACAAATGCCACCTGGATCATTGCTAAATGGCTAATTATAGTGTGAACTATCACCACCATGGTTGGTGAAGCAAAAAAAACACTGTCATTATCTTTCAATGTTCAATATTTGCTCCATGGAAACAAGTAGTGAGGTGCTGCTACGCTCACAAGCACACAGATGGTGAGAGGGTAAAAATAACATCAATGAATTAAGTGCAAATGAGTCAGTGAGGTGAAGGCGTATATACTTGTACGTTGGCTGGAGTCTGTATGCAACCAATCGGCTCAGTAGAGCCTCAACATGAATGCTTATGACATTTACCTCTGCTGGAGGGATGGAAGGACAGGCAAAACCAGCTGAGTACCAGGTGACGGCGGCTGCAAGGCTCTACTTGGCGACCCTGTGTGAGATGTGGCTGTGGCCTCTGACTCCGATTCCTAGTCACAATCATTGAGAGATGATTGAAATAGTTCTGGAACGCTTCTCATCAAAAACACCATTCCGTGCTGATGATGGCGATGACAATTTAATACATGTGGCCACATGTAACGTACAGCTAGAGGGAACAGAAGGCCTCAGGTATTTTGTGTCATCTAGCTCCATCGCCCCTTACTTAAAAAGTAATCACTTGCATGTGTTCTGGTTTCCAAAAACAGAACAATAAACGGTTGAACAAAGCTGTTGCATGTAAGTATACTGGCAAGGAAGACGGCCTGCTTCCTGCTTGGAAGACCAAAGCTGCATGTAAGGCCTGTCTGTCTGACTTCCTCTTCTTTCCGTTTGCCATTGACTGATAAAATCCCAAGCCCTGCTCGGATGTGAGTGAGATGTTATTCACCATTCACAAGATCAAAACCAAAGAGCAGAAGCAAGCGGCGTCTGCCGGTCAGCTGTTGCTGCTTAACATTTGCTCTGCGGTTGGTTTTCCGAAATGTGCACACCAGCCATCAAGGCCCAGCACAAGTGTGTGAAGCCAGTGTTATTCAGAATTTGGGAATTCTCAACTCATCTTTCTCACCAAGCTTTCGCAAACACTGTTTTTAAAAATGCTGTCTCTTAGGTAATTAAGCATCAACACAAAAGTGTTATTTAGGACTGAAATAAACACTGACTCACGGACTTATCCTCCGTGATGCAGAGAAACGTCATGAACATGTTGTCCTTGTTAAGCCTAACTGCTGAGACTGTGCACTGATGCTGTCGCTGCCTTGCCTCCAAGCTGCTCTCCAGGCTCTTTTTTGGGTCTCGTGGAATTCTGTAAAAATGTGTTTCAGTGTATTTGCCTTGTACATTATCTCCCCACCAGGGCCCATTCAGCACGATGCTGAACAGAGGCTGCAAGGGTCACACTGGTGCCATAAAAGCCTCCGAACATGCACACAGACGCATGCATATCAACTTACATCCAACATCCATAAATAGAGACAAAAATGAATAGACAAGCCTTACTGTCTAACGTCAGGAACATGTCTTTGACACACCTGCCTTGCCATTATGTCATGCTTACTGAAGCTTTATGTGGTGTTGTCACATATATCGGTGGAGGAAAGTAAGGTCAGTCACCTGCACACTGGATGCCTCCTGGCTCCACCACTTATGGAAGTCCTTCTGGAGCTTGACCTTCGCTCTCTCCAGCAACAGCTGCAGGTGCTCAATCTCTGTCCTCAGCGCTTTTAGACGGCCAATGGTGCTCTTGTAGCTGACAGGAGACATTAGCAGGACCACGTTCATCTTTTGTCAACGTTACACAAACGTTACACTGCATCTGTTGCGTATAATCAATCAGAGCAGGATTTTGGGAGAATCTATGAAAACATTTGATATGGTACACAGTAAAATGCACTTTTACTACACTCACGCCTTCTTTTCTTGCTCAATGTGTTTGCACAGGTTTTCTTCCGCTGGATGGACCTCCTCCTCAACCCCTGTGTGACTTCCCACTACACCTAAGGTAGAATTTGACAGGCAGAAAGCATGGAAAATGTTTTAAGACAGATACAAACTGTAGGTGGAATTACAAATGCAGTCATAATGTTACAATGTGAGGTCCAGAAGCTAGGAAGCGTGTGTTGTGTACATGTGAGTGCATTTTCTTGAAAGACAATGTTTTAAATATTGGCCCTGGATAATAGAAGCCAGGCCGCTGTGAAGTGCTCTCGGATGCTGGGCTCTGGAGGGAGATGTTTGTGTGCTTTACAACCAGACTTTCTCATCAAAGCATTTATGTCCCTGTTCAAAACAGTCAGAAAAGAGCAAATGAAGGAGTCTTAGAGTCGTGAAGCCCAGTTTTTGGTCACTGAGCTTTCAGTCAGAGAGGCCGACTGCAAAGGCTTTGAAGTGGGCACCACTGCACATTGCAGTACAAGAGTACCCACAATGTGTTCACAGTCTTTACCAATCAATTCAGTTGCTTCAAGCATCCATGTATTGTTTAGCTGTTGGTGTGGGTAGATAGAGCTGGATATTATGCTGCTCTTCTATAGACACATGGTTCAGGTTTGGCTGTGGGAATATACTGTATCCATTGTCAGTTTGATCTTACCATGAGCTGCCCTCTGCCTCCTCTGCATCTCTAACTGCTTCTTCAAGTCATCTGAAAAAGAGAGAGGGATGAAAAAACCCCATAGGATTTGAAAACATGTTCCCCTATTTCTACATTATAAAGACAAAGTACATCTTTTTTTTTGAGGAGTAGAAGGTTATTTTTTTCAAACTTCACAAAGCTCCCTCCAGGGCCACAGAAGACATCATGCAACCGTCTTCACAGGCTGAGTAGCACTCCTCACGATGAGTAAACTGGACTTCATATGTAAAACTGGATGGAGCGCCCCTTTGATGTAGAAACTTTAGGCATAGATGTGATCTCAGGATTAACATATGGATAAATAATTTGTGTCTGTTTTTGCTGTCTCTCTCCCCCTAACTGAAGTAGTTAATTGTCCTGTTATATTATTAACTGCACTAACTGCACTTTATTTTATGGCATTCTCTTCTGTGAAGCACTTGGTGCATTTAATTTCTTTATTGTAAAGCATTTTGAACTGCATTTCTTGTATGAATGGTGCTATATAAAAGTTTATTATTATTATTATCATTATATTGGATTCGTTCTGCGATGCTTCAGCTGCAAAAGGCAACTATAAAATAAATGGACTAAAACATACGGTATAGGCCACATTTAAGGGCCATCGCTATCTACACTAAATGACCACACTAGTTTGTGTAGGAACCTTCAGGGATGCATGTACTACAAGACAACAGAGGGAGACAATTTCGCATTGGGATCAGACAAAAATGTTAGTATAGCGGGTTAAGTGAATGACCAGGATAATTAGGAGGCAGACTAAAAGATAAAAGAGACATTCAAGGGCAGTATCTGATGTGGGGAGTTTCCATTACAGTCCCTCAGGTCTTATACACATCTAGACTCATTCTGTAATATGATCCTGTCGCAATCTATAAGCTGAGGTCCAAGCGCCATAAATGAAAAATCCAGATCAAGGATCGTTTCACAAAAAAAAACCAAAAAGGGGTGTGGGGGGGGTCTCCCTTTTCATGCAACACCTCTCATGGTGCCATAAAACAGTTGGATTAGAGCTCTCGCTTTGTCAGAGCGGAGATGAAGACACTGAGAGCATTTAAGACAAACATCTGTCCTGCGGAGGTGACCTTGAGTGAAGCTGAGTCTCTTATAGAGATCCTGGGATTAATAACTATAACAATATTATTATTATTACAGGCTTCAGGTTGTGAAATGTTATAAATGATACACAGAGACATATTGTGGCCATGATGACACTATTTATCCTAATGCCTATGGCGTATTAACCAGGCTTTGAACCCCTCACAAAGCCATGTCTTTTCATACAAAGTCAGCAGTTAGGGTAGCTGACATGTAAATGTACTGAAAATGCCCTGTGCCTTCACATTGTGGTCAGCCCAAGTTATGAGTCAGACACAACTTTCTCAAATGGACGTATAGCCTCCTTCTTTCGCAATGACATGAAAAGGATTAAGAAATATTGATGCATTGGGTAAGCCATGCTGACCGGGTGAAAGAATGCAGGGAGAATGTAAGAGCAGCATAAAGAGCACATGGGGCCAGCACTACTCGTGCATCACAATGTAGATGCACATATGCAACATGTGCAATATTGTGCTATATTCTGCTCAAGAACATTTTTAAACATGGTGTGAGGATAAACTCGTGCTGTCGGCCATACTGTTGAAAATATACATGATGACTGAAGAGGCAAATATTACAGACTACTTGGTCAGGACATCCTGTTGAAGTGCCAAAACTCTGCATTTTCAACAGAAGAAAAACGCCAGAAAATATTAATTCGCATACGTGTCAAGTAATCGTGGTGTGCGGTGTGCTTACTACGCTACTCCATTACACTTGAGTGCTCACCCCCCCCCCTTTCCAAGACAACACCACAACCTCTTCCAAACTGTGCCGGGTTTCTCCCCACATCGTCAGGAGACGCGGCGTCGTCTTAAAGGGCCGGTTTCAAGCTACAAACCTCAATGAATATTTGGTGATTCTTGTGGCCTGGAGGTTAAATGGGATATGCCGCACAAATACCACAGAAAGCTCAAGATCCAAGGATCATACACACTATCCAGCTTCTCAATATCTGGTGTGTATCTGGTGTGATTTGCATCTTGCCTTGCGCTTGCAAGGCAAGATGCAAATCTTGAGCAAAGTGACAAATATCATTTGACCAATAAACGAGTTGCATAATATATAAAAGGTTGTTAATATTAACCTGAGAGTTTGACGTAGCATTCTGTGTTTTTGTTGGACAGCTGTGGTCATGACAGTGCTATCTGAGACCATAACCTAAACCAGGAACATTACACAAACCACTCTAACGAGCAGCTGATAACATTGGCACTGCAAGCAGATCATAGCAACAGTTGTGTCAAATCTACTGGTCGTTGCTTACAAAGACCAAATGCAATGCAGACATCATGTTACATTCTTCCTGCGATATTCCTTCTCAAGTCCTTTGGAACAATCTTCTTGGAAATGACATTCATCTTGTGCTCCAATAGACTTTCCACTGGTCTCAAAATCCAAGGTGAGTGGAGGATGAAGGTGGGATACCGAAGCAGTTACCCGATGCACCATCGAGGACTGTGCTGTATAAATCCCCCCCCACATCTGGCAGAGAAATCAAGAGGTGCTGCTCATTTCCAGCTGCCCTACACCTTTCATGCTGTAGAAGATGTGCATCGCTGAGCCCTCTGAATAAATATATATCCTTGCACTTTTTGGAACCTAAGGGCTTGGAACGTATGCTCCTCCAATGGGATTGGATTCCAGAGCCATTTTGCTGTGGCCAAGAACAATACTGTAAACCAGGGAAATGTTTAGACACTGATGTCTCCATGGGCTACCGCCTCTCCAGTTCTCCCCTGCCACTGACCCTCATGCTGGGTACATCCATCAGGAAAAGCAGCACAAAGCTTTTGTATATATTTTGCTAAATGTTTCCATGTTCTGCATTAACCACGAGACACAGGTAGTGTAAAATTTCCAAGCAGAGCGTCCAAGATGGCAAGGAAACACACTGAGCTAAATATTATGGTACTACTTTCCACCCAGAAGAGGCAACCACCTTCCACTAAAAACACGGTCCCTCATCTAGGAAGAATGCGGCTCCGTGCATCTAACAATGTAATCACATCTGACAGCATCAAGATGTCTTTTGGGTGTCCTTCCAAATTTTAATAAGCTGAGCAATTAAAATGTTACAACTTGTAAAAAACAACAACAACAACAACAACACTAATTTAGTACAGTCAGTTTCTCCATACTCCACCCACACAGTGATGATGTCTGCAGAACACATTTGAAGAGTTAACGTTCTACATGTTGTCAGAGCTGATTTCTGTGTGATGTATGACACGTCTGATGTACGGCTGTGTCAGTACCTCATGGTCTGAATGCTGAGAAGAAAGAAAAAGTAAATTCCGAGGGTGATAAGTGTACGCTATGCTGGCATGTATGAGGGTAAGAGCCGAATGCTACCAAACCACCAAGCGTGATCAGAGGCAGCAGTGATGCCAGGCACTAGTGTGAGGCAAACCTATCCATTTCAATGGCATGTCAAATGAGCCACAAACACACACAGTCCAGGGAAATTCATAAATGTGGCTTACAATGGTAAATGCAAACCAGACTGAGCCCTAATAACACAGTTTTAACTGCTTTGAGTTTACTGGAAACTTGCAGTAAAATCATTTTAACTCATTGCCACTGGTGACAGGATTGCGTCTTTGAGCAGCCCTGTGAAAGCACCTGATTACTCCGTGACTTCAGGTGAGGTGGACTCATGTGCAATTATAATGGGGCTTTTATATTAAAAAAAATATTTTAAATGTTTCTAAATAATCAACTAAGCAATGAACACACACATGGGGTGGAAGTAACAAATTACATTTACTCTTGTTACTGTAACAAAGTTGTGTTTGTGTGTGCTTGTACATTTTATTTATTTATTTATTGGTAACTCCACCCTCAAATTCTGCTACAACTCGCTCTCCCAGCAGATTTAAAACATGCAACAAGTGAGGGAACAACAACTGTAGGGGGGTGGCCTTGTGGGAAGCACCTTTAAAAACAGAGTTTACAAAGTGCTTTGACAGACAAAGCAAAAAACAGGATACGCAATGAAACAGAAAGCAGTAATAGATAAAGAAAATAGACAAAAACAAAAGCAACAAAAAGATAACAAATTAATAAATAAAAACAAAAATAATTAAAACCAATAAAACTCATAAAAGCCGACATAAAGGCGACATCCCATGAAAGCAAGTCTATAAAAATGTGTTTTAAGAAGTGGTTTAAAAAGCAGGTCAGTCCAGAGTCGAGGGGCCGTGATGGCAAAAGCTCGGCCACCTTTAGATTAAAACCTCGACTCTGGAACGGCCAGAAGGGCCCCGCCTGAGGATCTAAGGCTGCGAACTGGCTCATATGGGGTCAGCATTTCTGCTGTATAGCCTGGTCCCAGACCCAGGCGTGTCTTTTAATTTATCAGTAAACTCTTAAAAT
>JAVQJF010087982.1:0-21125 GCA_036023855.1 Gadopsis marmoratus
GACCCAATTTCAGTTAGATCTTGCACTCCTTGGTAGACTCTTAGCTTGGTCAATTCTTAACACACATACTGTATACACAGTCCGAGAATCAAGGTGACTTACTGTTTCCAGTGATGGAATCTCAAATGATAAACGTCCATAAATATACTTAGAGATAATAGAAGGGAAAAATGACATTTTATCACTTTAGGTCTTCTATCATAATCGTCATGTGTGCAGCTTTCTTAAGTATCGGAAGTAATCAAGCACCATAGTCTGCAGCTAATGTACCATGACTTTCATGCCAAGATGTGAAGAAATATAAGCTGAAAGACGTCCGCGCCTAACCCTCTGGCTCCATGGTAACACTGCACTTTCTGTTTGAATCTCACATAAAACACTGTGCGTCCTATGGCTCCAAACCTCCGAACTTGTTTGTCTCAAATAGAAAAAGGGAAAATAGAATCAACAGGAGTGACAAATACTAGAAATATTAGCTTTTCTGCTTTCAATAGATTTTTTTATTTTATTTTTTTACATTACTAAACGCCATTCATGCCATTTATGTAAATATTTGGAAACCGATCACGAAGTATTTCAAATTGTGGTAAACTTTATTCCACAGAACTTGTCCTTGAACATGCAAAACCCCATGCAAACCCATGTCGTGAGAAAACACAGCCCCCCTCATTCATTTGAATGGAGCCGGTCTTGCAGCACAACATGATGTCATCTGGCAAGCCGTTGCGTTGGCCAATCAAATACATGCACGTGCACATTCCCTGGGACATTGGTTTGTAGCATGAACGCTGTGTTTCTATTATTTACCTCGCCCGCAAAAGATAAAATAGTTGCATGATACCTTTCCAGAGTTGTAAAAAGGTCTTATTGATATTGAGCTCCAAGAATTGAGGAACATAATGCAGCAACATAAGGAGACACTTCACAAAAGAATACATGTACAAAAAAGTAAAAATTGGGACTACGACAAGCATTTTACATGAATAGATATAAACTTTCAGTGGTCCAAGCTACGACCAAGCAAATCAGTTGCCAGTTGTCATTTTCAGGAGACTGAATGTGTAAAGTAAAAGATAAACCCACCCTGCTCTTACAGCTGACTGTGGTTTAAAATGATAGAAACAGCATCAAATCATAATGTCTCACAGTAACGTCTGTGTTTGCGCACTTGTGGTTGATTTTGACCAATTTTGGAGTCAGTTTCAGTCACAAGGGATTTGTTTTGGTTTTTTTAAGTTCCCGGGACTAAATTCAGTTGCCAAACAGCACTAGCCATAACGCAGGTTGCACAACACTTTTTTAAAAAAAATTTTATTTTTTATTTCATCAGGAAGTGGCGGGCAGCTCTGGAGCCTCCGGGGGGATTTTACTCTACAACTCTTTCTAAGAATGTTGGCACCGCACTGAGAAAATAAAACCAAAGCTCTCACTCTCTCCTCCCTCATTCTTTCCCCCGATGCTCACTCAGTTCGCTCTGTCGACAACACATTTCAAACAAGCCTGAGAACAAAACTATTTCCTCACTATGATTTATTGACTTGAAACTCCGGTGTCCAAGTTAGTCTTGGTTAACTCTTGCTCACTTTTTATGCACTCGTTTTGTCTATGTTTAACACCTTTTTAAGCTTTTTAAACACATGGAGTATTTATCCGTATTTATACACACAAAAACAGCAGAAAAATTTAAGAAATAAAACTGGAATACAATCCTTTTACATGGGAAGTGATTTTATCCCAACTTGTTTTTGCCCATGTTTGCCTGTAAATCACTGAAAATATTAATACTTTACAAAATATCTTTTATGATCTACAGACGTAAATGGGATACTATCAGCACTTTCAACTGGTTTTCTTAACTGGCCTCATCTTAGTTCATCTTCCAGGAACAGTATATAAATGTGTCAAATGATTCGGTGCAACAGGTGTGCACCAAGCAGCGTTTCAGTTCTTGTCATAGCCACTGGGGGGCAGTAGAACCCAGCTCTTGGTGCAAGTGTGTGTGAAATACAGAGTATGTTGTACATTGTTTTTTTTTCTCATATAACTTGTTTTCTTGACATCACCATCATTTTCTTCTCCTCCTCTATCACACTCCCTTCTCCCTCCCTCTCTGGTTCTCCCCCTCTATCCATCTCACCCCCTGCTTGGCACTTTGAAGAAGGCTCTCGTCTGGGTGTGTGATTTATATTTAAAAACACATTTTTCTTTTCTTCTGCGAGTCTGCTGATTCCAGAGCGACGCTGCGGGTTCAACTCCCCACTCAGTCGGCTTCAAACTGCCTGCAAAATGCATCTAATCCCTTGTTTTGTTTTTTGTCTTTTTAAATCTATTTAATTACATTTTCATCATTTATTATTTTCTTGCATGCATTGGTCTCAAATTCTTATATAGTTTTTTTTAGTTGTTGTTGTTTGTACGGCCTCCAGAAGCACTTTGAACTGCGCTAATCTGTATGAAAGGTGCCAAACATATAAAGATTTGACAGATTTTGATTGCTTGACTAGACCGTGTGAGGTGCTGTTAAAAACATTTCCAACACTGGGATGAGCAGTGAAATCCCACCAGTAGAAAAACTGGTGCAAACGATTAGCAAAAGTACCGGAAAGTGAAGAAACAATAATTCACTGATCTTCAAAGTGCATTGACGGTCTCAGTGATTTTAGAGACTGAGCTTCGTCGAACTCTTTGGATTCGTTTGTCCGTTCTGCTCAGTTGAGTTTGAGGTTTTTGGGCCAATTTTGAATCGATGCATAAAACATGATGCGGTGTTTCCTTCTCGATTTTGTTTCCATGAAGCAATGTGAGTAAAGTGAGGAAGCTGAGACAAATGCTGGCTAACCAGGGGCCTTATAATAACCCTGTCACCATGAAACGTTTTGTTTAACTTGGAGCGCTTGTTGCACAGACAACCTGTCAATCACCGGGCAGATGATAGTACTTTAAAATCTGATTGGCTGCTGGTGGGCACCAACTTCTGTGTCTGGCTTTTCTCCACCAGACGCAGTGGCTGAGTTTCCCTCATCCTCTCTCTTTGTAGGAAATGACTCGACGATTGCTTTGCTGAATGCAGCATCAGAGTAAGAGGTTCAATTTCCTCCCCAACTTGCTGGAGACTCAAACTGGCACTTTCGCTTCACTTGAACTCCAGTTTTCTCTCCACATCGGTAAAAAAAAAAAATCTCTTTAGAAATAGATTTTGAAATGTCCGAAAAGGTTTGATAAACCCAAGAGTTCTCCATTTCTTAACAGCAGAGGTTTTTTTTCGCTTATGTTTTCTCCGGTTATTATATTCAGTTTTTTTGGCCTCTCTTTGATACTCGACGAGCTACCAGCAAAGCAGCAGGCGCACTGAAGGAGAGAAACCAAGACAAAAATGAGATGATTAGATCCAAACAGAAAGAAAGAGAGGACGCCATGACAGTGACGAGCTGCTCTCTTCCTTCCCTCTTTCCACTCCTTTTTAGGGATTACAGTCTGGCTGCTCTCTGGATTCATTATCGGCTGTGGGATGGAGCTTTGGAAGATCATAACACAGTCGGGAGTGTGTGTGTGTTTTTATGTGTGTGTTCATGTCCTCCAGGCAGAAAAAGTGTTTACAGGGAGAAGGGGATAATGATGAAGAAGGGAGTGGGATGTGGCTTAGAGAGGAGGGGAGTTAGAAGAGGCTCCCAGTGAGAGAGGAGACCGTAACTCTGAAATAAAATCAAAATAGAACAGAATAAAAGCTATGAAGTGGAGTTATGAAACCCCCAGAGAGAGAAATGTTACTGCGGGACGGACGAAACTGGAAATGGTAAAACTTAAAAATGGAGGAAGGAGGGAAAGGAAGATATAGAAGAAAGAGAGAGGACGGGAAATACATTTGGAAGTGGGAGAGAAGTGTGAAGCGAAATGGAAGGGAGAAATCAACTGTGAGAATGAATTAGGAAGGAAAGAAGGAAAGGAAGGACAAAAAACTGAGATGAGAAAGGACACAAGGAAGGGGTCAAGGAAGGCAATTCGAGAGAAGAAGAAAGAAAAAATGAGTGGAAAGAGGGATGGAGAGGAAAGCATAGAAGATGATGATAAAGAGGTGAATATGATGCAGCTCTACCATGTGCAGAGTTAATGGAGGTAAAATGGTACTTTAATGGGATTAAATGGCTCAAATGTCAAGACTGTTGCGTTACACTGACATTACTAAATTACACTTATTAACTGGGATCATCAGTATCTGTGTGTGTGTGTGTGTGTGTGTGTGACCAGCATTAATCCAGCCAGAAGAGACGAAACCGAGAAGTATTATTCCTCCGAACCTCCATTTTGCTCTTTTTCTTCTTTCCTCTTACCTTTTCCCAAGTTCATGTTTCAACTCTCACTTTATCTGTGTGTGTGTGTGTGTGTGTGTGTGTGTGTGTGGCACCAGTGAGATTAATCTGGAGAACTGCGTGCACCATGATGTCCTGCACAGTGAGCGAGCAAGAAACTCTGGATTCGAAGTTCGTGTGTGTCGTGTTTGTTGTATGTTGGACTGGAGAAAAACCTATTTTCACCTGGAACTAATTTATCTATGCATCCACAAGTTTTATTTGCGTTTTATTTTTTTGTGTGTTTTTTGCCGTTTTACAGTAAACGGTGTCCTCATGCAGCAGTAACGGTGCTGGGAGTAAAAAAAAAAAAAATCGCAAAGGTGTTTGTGCTATACGCAACCACAAACCTGGCGTATCAAATTCCAGATTCAGAGTGCACATTTGTCAAGGAGCCGCTGGATTTATTTGAAAGACGTTCTTTCTCCTCCACGTCATGTTTCTGTCTCCTCTTGATGTCCTTCAATCTCTGCCTCCATGTCTCTGTTGTCCCTCCGGTCACATCTGGACCAAACGTATGCACAGAAGCTGCTATAAACGCCTGTTAACTTGCGTCTCCCTCCCTCTTTCCCTCTTCCTCTCATCTGTTTCTACTTAAACATGTCAGACCTCATCCCCCCCCCCCCTTTTTGGTGTCTTCTGGATGAGGGGGGCTTGTTTTCGTCACCGCCGCTGCAACAGAAACTCTGTGATGGATTGGATATGAAATAGCAGGTTTTCGCAACTTTGCCTGTGAAAACCTGCACGACACGCCTCCCACACGTCGGTTTGCACGCCGTTTTCTAATGACGCACGTCTCTGTGCTCTTGAAAACTTAAATGGTCTCCTCATCTTCATCTACATCTTGGCTTGTTAGTAGCTTGACCTTTTTTCGTTTTGCATAAGCAGTGTGAAACTATAGAGCGAATGACGACGAGGAGAAATAACTGAGAGTTTGGAGTTAATGGGGGGGATTTTAAGACCAGAGTCCCTTCCTCCTCCTCCCATTTCACCCCCAACCTCCTTAATCTGCTCACAATATTGTCAGGAAATGGCTCCGGCGACAGGAGTGCTGAGAGACACAGAGAAGAGCCGGTAGATTTTGCTTTTCCAAAATATATGGCGTCCTATTGAATCAGGTGGGGTGTTATTCGACCCTGTTTTTGGAGACTGTCTTTCCTGTTGCAGTGCTGGCAAGTTCTAACGGAGAGGTAGAATTACCCGGAGGACAGGAGACGGAAAGATGGAGAGGGAATTGGAAAAAGAAAGAAATTTGAAAACTACAAAGGAGTGTGTAAAAGTCAAGCCTCTGCTGTGAAAATGCACTAAAAGAAATTTATCCAGGATGTACTCGGAGTACAAGTTACTTTTCTACACAAGGAGACCGTTCTTGGATATAGTCTTTAATCTCTTTATCTTTTACAATTTCAAATGTGCTTTCGCTATAATACTAACACTACCAAAAAGAAATCATGACAAAATAAAAGCAACACGTGGAAAACCGTTTCACATGTGAAAAATGTACATATATGCAGACATGCGAGGTGATACGTGTGCGTGATGCTGGCATGTGTGATTTGCAGATATTCCACATGTAAAATGTGAGAAATCGCATGCAGTTTTTCCACGTAATACCAAATCGAAAACATCCTTTCGCGCGAGGAACTCTAACGCAGGCCAGTGCAATGTGAAAATGCACGCGTCGCAACGCGATGGTCCCCGCGTGACATTCTCATATTTAACGTGTGAAGACGTGCATTTCACCGGCGCAGGTAAACGAATCAACATGGTCTGATCGGCGTATTTGTATCGCCGCGTTTGCTGAAAAGCTTACAGAGAAGATGGCATGTGGCCAAGCCTCCCGAAAAAGTCTGGCGTGAGTTAGCCATGCAGAGGCCATGCATCGCTCCCCTCCCTCCCCAACACTTGTCCTCCTCGTCTCCTCCCTTTTCCCTCCATTTGCTATCTGAAGGGAAAGACGGTACACTTACTGTTCCCCTCTCTCTCTGCTTCCAGCTGTTGTGGCAGTGCTGTTGTTTGGTTTGTTTATATTTGTCTGCAGGACGGTTGAGTTGAACAGCGCTCAGGTAGGAGGGCGAGGGAGGTTTGTCTTTGTACCCGTTTGTCTCTCTTTAGTCATTATCATGAATCTCTACGCTTGTTTTTTTTACCGCACCGCACATATGGAGTGTGTATCAGGTGTCACGGGGGGGGCACTAAACTCAACTGCTGTATTGATGACCCCCTGCTGTCGTTGCCGTAGCAACTTTGTCTTGCAAAACCTTTGCAGGTATTGAGTCGAACTTGGGACCTTGAAGGCTTTATAGCTGAGCAGAGATGTCGAGTGTGTGCAAACAGAGGAAGAGGACACACACACACACACACACACACACACACGTCTACCCATCAAACACAGTTTTGTTAAACATTTCTTACACTGCTGCATGTTTCTTTCTCATCACTGGGCACATTTGTATGGTTGCATGGTTGTGTTGATTCGAGTGTGTGTGTGTGTGTGTGGTAGCTGTTTGGAGCTAAACCAGGAGATCCCACAGGAGAACGGTGTCAGATCTTTCTGCCTCTGTAAGTTGTTTCAAAGGTCGGGGGTCGGGGAGGGGGTTTCGTCTTTCTGGCTTCTCTGACAAAGTCACTTTAATAGAAAGAATAAATGTGCCTGAGCGATACACTGGATTTTTACAAGTTCCTTTTGTAGAGGCTGGTGAGAAAGACAAAGAGGACACAGAATAAATCTGAATTTTTGTAGTTCAGTGATTAGAGAGTAGGCATTGTGCAGTTAAACGTAGTTACAGTGAGAGGGCAGAAACAGCCCTCTAAATACAGTGCAGAGTTATACTACATAAGAAGGTAACACAAAACTAAAGAAATTGGATGTTTTTAAGAGCTAGCATGAGGCGTCGGAGTGTAACCTGTACTCGGAGAGCACTGAAAGCAGAGGGGTTATGGGCATAAATATGTGTTTTATGTTGCAATATTTCCAACGCGATGTGCTGATTGCTGCTCTGCATGCCGTCTTCATTTGCGCCTGTATCGTTGATTTTATACGAGCCGACACTTCCGCCAGAACAGAAGGAATTCATCACAAAACCTGCCTTTCTGCATGCAGGTCACGTGACTGTGCGTCATGAATATTCCTTCAGTATCAGTGGCACAAAAGACGGTCTCCACAGTTTTTATGTCACGTTGAGCTTTATTTGTAGATCTGTAGCTCCACTTGTCCTGTGATTTTACTCTCTACGCTGGGTTAACTTGTGTTAAAAGTCGCACGTTGAGCTGGTAATTATAATGTCACTTGCGCTTAGCGCGCAGATTTAGCCTGCTGGATCTCTAAGACGCCCCATTCTTTTGGGGTGTTTTTCCACGCTTGGAGGTATTTTGTTTTTTTTAAGTGTAGATTTGTGTCCCATTGGTGTGTCTCAGTACCTCCCAGAGAGATTAAGGGCCAATTTCACAGCTGAGGATTAAGCTTCATCCCTGACTAAACTCATTTTTCCCCCCAATGGAAACCTTCATTGAGACAGAAAATCACTCAAAGACTTGTAGCAACACACGCACACGCACACGCACACGCACACACACACGCACACACTCCTTCATAAGTTTGACAATCACTAATTATCCTTCAGCTTTCCCTGCGGCGGCGCCATTATTTAGTTGTAAAGTTTTAGGGAGGTGTTCGTGAGTACATGTGTGTTATTCCAAAGTGTGAAAGCATCACAGGATATCAGCATATAAGGAATAAATAAAACGACACAAAAAAAGTAACATAAATCTAACAGAACATTGTAAAACATGTGCAGACTGGACGGTGGCACTGTTTTCCTCAATGAACACACGGTGATTTTGGAAGTCTCCATCTCCTTTTTAGTGCCAGAGTACAGTGGAGAGCTTCTTGTCGTCTTCCGCTTCTGACCGCGGCGTGTCCAGCAGTGTTGGGTCATCTGCTCTCGAGGGATTAACCGATTTGCTCTGGTCTGGAGGAATGTGTGAGAGCTGAGCAGAGCGGACAGCGGATCAGAGTACGCTCAGCCCTGCCCGAGCAGCCCGGGAGGGTGTTTGCATTAGTGCACATTAATATTTAGGATATCAGCCTCAGTCCTAAGAAGCTCGTTGGTATATAAACATGGAGAGATCACTCTAATAGATACAACGGTACAGCTTGTGTGTGTTTGGTTATTTAGTGTACTTGTTTTCTCTGTTTCTTACATGAGCAATGGCCTTCAGACTGTTTTGTAATTATTTCACACGAGAGGTTTTCCATCATTTATTGTTTTCTGTTTTTGCTCTTCTTGCGGCAGAAGAAGCAGTTTAGCTGAGTTTTAAAGTGTTAAACTCTTAACAATTACTACTTATTTTATATAATATAATTATAGGGAAATGCCACATTTTCAAGATAGTTAAGTAATGTATAATGAAAGTATATTGCCACATCCCATTTTCTAACCTGGGTAGGGGTTGTTATTGCAAACAGTAACACAATGTTTGAAAGAATATGCACATGTGCTCTTGATCAGCCAGACCTTTTTGTTTTGTTTGGTTTCTTCTAGAATTGCCTAAAATCCCTCCAGGGGCTTGAAAGGTGGTATTTTCCATGCAGCATATTACAGGATATAGTTACAGAAATGCAAAAACCCTCTAAAATCTATAACCTATATGAAATAAATCAGAGTCTGGACCAGCTTTTTGAGTCATTTTCCTATCGTGTCCAAAGTTTTCTACACTTCCTGGTTCATGTGATCACCTTCTCACTACTACCCTGCATCACCACGCTAACATGTGTTTGTAAATGAATTTGCAAGACAGCCCAGAGGATCACTTTGTCAGGTGTTTATTTTTCTTTCTTTTTTTTAACCAAAATTCAAAATACTACAAAAATGCCACGTTGCGGAGGGCAGTGGGCTCGTTGGATTGTATCTTCTTCAGACGTGGACACAGATTTGGCCTCCGTCTCCTGGTGCAGCCTGGTCACGTTACTCATCACAGCAGAATTTGCTTGTTCACACATGATGCCAAGCTGGGGACGCTGCTTCCCACGCTTCTCATCTGCGCCTGTGGTGATGTCCTCAACCAGCGGCCCACAGTGATGACCCCGTGCGCTGTTGCTGCTCACAGTGGAGTCTCGGGGGTGCGTTTTAAAGTCTGCGGGCGCTTTTTAAAAATGATGCGACATAGATCACACACTGACCAAACTAATGGTCCAATTAGATTAAATGTAAGTATTCATCCAACCATCATCAAAGCTTTGCCCTCATGATCTAAAATGCCAAATTAAATACTGCTCGCTCGCGCGCTTCTCTTGGGAGCAGTGGCTTTGGGAATGAAACGTTGTTCAGCTTTAGAAAATGACCCCTTTTTTAAACCAAATTTATAACTTATAAATGCTTGATAATAACGAAATATTTGGTAATCTCTGCATTCCAGTTTCAACCAGCAACTGCAGTAATGGCTTGAGGTTTCCCTGCAGAATGAGCTTCAGATCCTTTGTGAAAGGCCTGTTATTGCAACGTCTCAAAAGTTATTAAACCATTTTAAATTATGCTTTCTTGCCTTGGCTTAAGGAAACCACGAGAAAGCTTCAGTTCCAATGCTGTGTTGATTTTTGGAGCTCGTCTCTCAGCATCTCTGAAGGATCCAGATGATGAACGTGTTTTTGCCAGCTGAACACTTACTGTAGCACCGTGCCATATTGTCCATAAGGTTGCGCAGCTCATCTTGTAACAACATCCCTCAAATCGACAAAAGCGACCCGGTACAGACGTCGCCGCAGACTTGGCCTCAGCACATCGTGGAATGCATTTCACCGCGTTCCTGGTTTTATTTGCATTGTTCTTTTGCCTTTGAGGGGAAGCTAAATGTTTAACCACCAACCAACAACACTGATTACAATTTGATTAAGGGACTACGGGGTAAGACTGCAGGAGGCAAACGGAATTAAACAGCATTATAGAGCAGAACTAAATACCAAAACACTGGGACGGCCTAATCCTCACTCAGCACAACAACGTGGAGCGGGAGGAGGAACGTGGAGGGTTTGTGTGCTTGCACGGGTCTGTAGAATATATGTGTGCGTTATTGTACTTGTACACATGTGAGGATCGAATGGCTGGCCGATAATGGATCATGAAAACCCTCTGAAGTGAGGATGTTGTGCGCTTGTTCAGTTTATTAAAAGGCTGACTTAAGGTTTACCATTATCGCAGTCGATGCAGCACATTATTCTTCTTCCTTGTCAAAACCTGTTTCCGACATTACCCACAATGCAATCCCGACAGATTCAGTTCAGTCAGTGATTCCAGTGAGTCATGCTCACGGATGTGTAAAGACAACTGGATACGGTGTCGGAGGCGGGGCCCCGTTCATTCCTGTGAAAGCTGCTCAGCAGTGCATTGACAACATTTTTTTGTTTTTTTTTTTCTTCACACGTGCAGCAACACTCCTTCAGCTGTAAACAGACTTTGATGCGTTAAATCAATGAGCTTCCCCTTTAAGAACTAAGGAAAGAAAAAAGACCCTGTTAGTTGTTTGCTCAAACGCCTAAAAACCCACTTGTTCCTGTTTTTAACTGACAAGGGAGTGTGGCGGCTGTGTGAAGTGTGCACACGACTTGTTTTGTCAGTCGCAGGTCATTTTCTACACGTCTTGTTTGCCTGTTTTTAAACTGAGGCCTGGACATGTACTGCAGCCTGTTCCTTTAATCCGTGGGGCCCTAAGCTGTATATTAAATGACAAAATCTGATATTGGCCAAATAAAGCATGCGAGAGATCTGAATCCGCAGGCTGAGGTCAGCATTGCTTTTCTAAATGCAGTTTGAAATCCTGAGTCAAGCGTCTGGCTCACGGTCTTTTGATCATATTGGTGACGATGTGGACTCCGAACAGTATGACGGTTTTGTACCAAGCAGGTACCTCCTGCTGCGTAACAGTCTGTCTTATAGATTTGTTTGTCCTATTGATCTCTATCTCTGGAGAACATAAATCTGCTGCTGGACTTTGCTGCAGATGTAATCCATGTGCATAAGCAAAGACGAGGTCGAATCCACGATATTAAATGTTTGCAGGAGGCGACCTGGATGATGTGAGAAGGTGGGGATTAAGGTACACACTTACTGTTCAAATAGTACAATTTATTTCTAATTGCACCTTACCTTGTCCTTAAAGGATTATTTAGATGTTTTTGCATGTTTTTAGCTGAAGCACAAATAATGTATACTTCACATACCTGGCAAACCTTTTCCAAAGCATTTCATACACTTCAGATTGATTTCGCACCTTCTACATATAAGCAATGGCAAGACAATTAGGCATAATTGTGGCATGAGCATCACTGTGCTTGCCTCGTTGTCTCTCTATACTGTATTTCATTGGTACGTTCAGGGTGATGCAGCCTGAGGCTCCATCGTCATGTAACGTCAGTACTGTCAGAATGGTATTAACAAATCTCCCCCCCCCCTTTTTTTTTTTTTGGAGATCCCATCCAAAGTGAACTTCATTACAACCATGTGGTGGACAGGTCCATGTTCACTATCCAAAAGTGACATTTTTATTTAGACAGCCAGACATCTGCTATTGTCCTAAATAGTCATCCAACCAAACACACATTATCCTTTCTTACAACATTGAAGGGGGACTCCTCCACGTCATGGGGAGAACATCTGTGTCTCTGGAAGAGCTTTGTCAAGTCAGAGAAAATGACCCTTGTGATGTCGTCGGGATCCTCGCTTGACCTCGGGGAGAGAAAACGGGGAGGGTTCAATGAGAGACGCCATCGAGTACCCCTTGGCGTTTGCTTATTGTCTCTCAGTGATGTAGAAATGAATCGCTGTCTAAAATGATCATTGCAGTAGTGTACAGTACATCAAAGCAACAGGCACCGCGTGTTCTGTATCTGAATGCCGTGTAATACAGTGTGAAGGCGAGCGTCTCACTCTGTTGAGATGTAGTGAGCTGCTGTTGCATCAGTGTTGCCTTCAGGGTGTTGCTGCATCAGGCAGTCGAGGGAGCCCTGTGAATTCAACCACCCTCCCCCCCCAAAAAATACCCCCCCACGTTATTATTTTCTGAAGTTTTAGTTTAGTGCATCGTCGTTCTGTCTTGTTTGTTTATTCCCAAAAATGCCCCAGTGTTTCTGTCTTTAAATCTTCTTTCCATTGATATCTCTTCCCTTCCTTCTCTGCTCATTTTTCTGTCCTGTTTCTTCTGGTTTCTGTCTCTGGATATATGGACCCATATCTAACATGCCAGCTCGACTCAGGTGATGGATGGATGGATGAGTGTAAAAGGCACAGAGCTGGAGGGACGGCATCAGGAAAGTGGCAGATGAAAGGAGGAGAAATGGATGGAAGGACAGGGACAGAAGGAAACGGAGAAAGATGAAGAGATTTGGAGGAATATGCAAAATCCCCCCCCCCCCCCGTGGTCCACCGCACCCCTCTGAAATCTTTCCCCTATGGTCCCCCCTTTCTCCACGCACACACACCATCACCATGACCACATTATCTGTCCCAAACCAGAGTTATATAACCAGATTGGGGTTCTGAGCCAGAAGTGTCCTTATGTAACCTCTCTCTCTCTCTCGCTCTCTCACACACACCACACTGGGACAACAGCTGCATTTTTACTTCTGGTAATAATTGAAGGGTTTCATTACGATTGTCGGGGGGGGGGGTTTCATTTCTCTAAAATCACTCAAGAAAAGCCTTTTATTTACTTATGTAACTTTTCTGTCAGACCACACCAAAACAGTTGAGTTTAGCTAAAGCTGCACAGTGGAAACATTTCCTCATGAGCAGCACCAAATGTTGTTTTAATTTAATTACCCATATTTTCTGCAAAAGGACGTTAATAATGTTGTCTTTAAAAAAGAAACCTAAACCAAAAAAAAAACACCTTCATGACAGATGTACCATATTTGTTGAAAGTCACAATGTTGACACATTAGTGACAAAACTTCATTTCTGGCGATATTATGACTTTATTCTTGAAATTGACTTTTTCTTTCACCCTAACAATACAATAACAATGTGTCGTAGCAAAGCCACCATAGCTGGCACCTGTACCATCATTTCAAAAAAGGCAAACGGCTACTTTAGGCTATATTTGGGGTTAGCAATGGGGTGTCCATCTTGGGATAAACACTCCCATCCTGAATATTATTGAGTAACATAAGCTGTTGGTGAATTGGGGGACAATTGCCAGCCCAATTTCTACATTACTGCTGCTTGTGGCTTTCCATTGGCTTGGATTGGATTAGCCATTTTTCATGAGTCTAGTTTTTTTTGGATGACAATCATTTGGCAGAGCTTTGTGTTTTTAATTATCATTTTATTTTCTTCCTGATATCAGCACTTGGTTGGGATGCTCTTAAAGTAAAATCCTGCCTTTTTATGCAAAAGGATTTAACAGAATTTACATTCACACATTCATTTCCTGGTACAGTCTAGTCTTGCACTTGTTTTGGGGTCAAACAATCCTCAGCATTTGGCTGTGCGGTAGCTGAACAAATGGACGAGCCTGGGAATGGGAACACACACACACGTATGCACACACACACACGTATGCACACACTGCTATCACTCGAATGCGGACAGCTGTTCATTCCTTACATGGCTAGTCATCTCTGATATCAAGCACACATTGTCTTCATTAGATGCTTCCCATGGAAAAACCCGGGGGCCGCGACTGTGTGCTGCTCTTTATCGAAGGTGGGAAAAGTTAACCTAATGTGCTGTATATCTGCCAAACCAACTGCCAAAATGCTTGTGATTAAGTATAAATCTCACCTTATTTAAATTTTTTTTTATTGCTTGTCCAAATACGGTGGGTGAGCTGAAGCGCTGTTGTTGTGGGTGTTATGAAAGTTATCAAATGTGCAGCACACTTTGGGCCAACAGTGCTCATTTACAAAGAGGTTTTCTGGCAATTTTCATGGATTAGAGAACTGAAACGTACAGTTTTAGTTAAACGGTTTCTACCCAAAAGCTACTGTATCATGCACATCATCTCATGTAATATCATAATATTAAGTGAAAACACATGTTGTCTTGTGAGATGAAGGATTTATCTGGACCAGGATCACTAATTTAATTTAATCTAATTTACATGCCTCCCACTTAGTTTTTTTTTGGGGGGGGGGATTAGCAGATTAACAGCATCTAATAGTGTAAGCACGCACGCACACGTGCACATGTATTAATGCAAACCTGCTGGCGTGCCGGCATTAAAACAAGCTTAAGGCTGCAGGTGGCAGCGGTCGACTCCCATCTCGCTGTCAGAATAAGATGAGGAGAAAGAAGTCTGGACAATATGTTGGGCTGTTGTCAGCATATATACTGTGTGGAAAAATAATCATAGCCATTACACACAGTGATTGGTCTGCTGTGTGGAGGTGAGAAAGGGGGTGCTCTTTTTTAAAATTTGTTACACAACTACTTCTGCCACTTTTCACGTGAACGACCGAGTGCAACAGTGCAAGTCTTCCAGGAGAGACTGTCTGTCTGAAAATGTGCTTTTTAATCTAAATTTTTAAAGTTAGAGGGAAGGTTTTGGATAAATGTTTTAGAAGTTGATGGATTTTAATTTCTTAGGCAAGTGTAAACGCAGTTAAACTGGGATTTTCTCTAAGCACAGAGGCGTGAGGTCATTTTTTTTTTTACCACTTGAGCTTTCCCACCTGCCAAAAACAGATGGATGACAAAGGAACATAAAGGTGTTGGGTGCTTCAATGCTCTCTGATTCTACGAGTTCCCTGAAGGGAGATATGAACACCTTCTTACAAAACATATTCTGCTCTTTTTGGTGTTTTTAATATTGGTGGCTGCGAGGCTCATCTAACGTGTTGCTCCACAGTCTCCCGTAAGTGTTGTTAGAGTTGAGATATGGTTTCACATGTAAGATTCACATAACCTTCATACTCATCAAACCAGATTCTTGGCAGGAAGTCATGCACATTCTCAGAGGGCGGCTCCACCTCGAGGTTGCACCTCGTGACCTTGTGGCGTCAGGATTGTATCTCTGCTTTTCGCTGTTTCTTTCAGGGGGTCAAAACTATCCTCAGCATTTGACCGTGGCTCGCTGGACAAACGGACAAGCCGGGCAGACTTGTGGATTCATGCGTACAGACGTTTTTCTCCCAGACGTAACAAGCCTTTTTTGTTTTCAGACTCAAATTAGGTTTGTTTAAAAAAAAAAAAAAAGAATTATAAACAAAGTTATGGAATCAGAATGTAGATTCATACCTGCAGGATGAAGGTCTCAAACACTCACACTCACACACACACACACACACACACACACACACGTACACGCACATTTTCTGCATATCGGAGTGTAATCTGTGTTCCTGTCCCGCTCAGTGGGGATCATTAAAGAGCAGTTAATTACCCATAATCCACTCTGGGCCAGATGTCTGCTCTGTTGGAGTGGTCAGACTTTTGTGTGTGTGTGTGTATGTGTGTGTGTGTTAATATTTGCCACCTCCTCCTCTTTTCCCCTCGTATTTCTATCCCCTTGCTCAATCTTGTTTTCTCTACTCTTTTTCTCGCATTTTCCTCTCCATCCTCTTTTCGATCACCCTTTTGCGGAGAGTTTTTTTTAACCTCAATTTGCATTGTTTTATTCTCTTGTCATTGCTCTTGTCAGTGTTTTTCTTTGCCTCTTTCTCCTCCCTCCGTTTCTGTTTCTCTGCCCACAAATCTGTTCATCCCTCCCTCTCTATTCCTCTCCTCCCTCCCTCCCTCGCTCTCATTTCACTTCATGCTCACTCGGACCCAGAGGGACTCAGAGTTGACTTGTTGCAGCCTTCACAAATCAAACCTTCTGCCTGAGCCACCGTAAGGTACTGCAACAACTTGTGTCCACTGCATATGTGTGTGTGTTCATGCATGTTTAACTTGTACTAATTTGGAGTCTGTCTTGTTGCATTGAGAGTAATTAAGTGCCTGCTGAGGCAACACTGTTACAGACTTTGATTGTTGATGATAACAGAGGGTTTATAGCTTTATGGTTATATGGTTTATTAAGTGTTAACTTTAACTGGGTCAGCGGATCTCTAAGTTTACTTTGTTACAGAGGTAAAACATATCAACTACCTGAATCGTTGTATATTATTTTTTGTAGTGAGCTGTTTTTTGGACCGTGTCACCCAACAAACCAAGTAGTATTTAAGAACTTTTTTTTTTAAGCACAAGTTTGGCATAAAATATTTGGCATTTCTAACAAAAGATACATGTTTGGTCATTTACACAGTGAGTTTAGATAATGTTGAGTTTCAGAGTTCCCTCTTGACCCTGGAAACAGCCGAACAATCTCACCAGATCGTCCATTTAGTAGCTGTTCTTGAGCTTTCAGGTTTAGCACATGGTCTTCATCAGCAGTTGGATTTTTCCCAAAAATGCTCATGTTCAAATTTCACTTTCCCCCCCGAGCATTTTAAGGACTTCTCATGCATGTCATATGCATGCTCATTGTGATTTCATCACAAGTTCTTTACTTGGTTCTCCTGCTTACTCATTCAACTTCAGCATCGTGCAGCCCGAAAAAGCCTATCGTTTTCATGTTTAAGCGCTGCAATAGGCAGGTTTTTGTGTAAAAATACTCTCTATAATACTGTATATTCAACCAAAAAGCATGGTCACATCTGCATTTAAAATATTGCATTATCATTGCAGTGGATTTGCTCGTGGGAGCGAAGCAAATCTTTACTCACTTTGTTCAACTTAAAGTTGTGAAACTTAAACATACAAATTCACACCATTGACCTTAACAGTGGTGACCTTTGAGGGCTTATTACCTTTGTGGCACCATTAGAATGCTAGCAGTTAGCTTGTCACTACGTTGCCACGCCTCGAGCAGGACACACAGAAGAACGTTACAGTGAGCTGGGCTGAGATAAAATGAGGCTTTAATCGGTAAATTGTTCAATCAACTGGCAAAATTCAAAATCCAGTGAAAGCTTGATTAAAAGTTTGGCTGAACCACTTCTGTCTCCAGCCACTAAGGAGAAATGTAGTTCACGGCCAACTTGCTGCGGGATTTCTGGGATTTCCCACTGCAACATTTAACACTCGGAGGTGTACAGCATGAAATAAAATCAAAGGTTTCATGTATTTTCTAAACCCAGCAAGGGGACTACTTTCAAACAGAGATTCCTGTCCTTGAATATCCTCAGCGCATCAGATTTTCAACCTTGTATTAGCTCAGGCAAGTGAATCACAGACATGAGACAATGTTTAATTTACTTGGAAGACTCACTCTGTACTCCTGAACCAGATTTGTTTGCAATCTCCTTGGAAAAAATAAGGTAAAGCAAGTTCTGACACCGTAACACTGCGTCTGCGTAACTGAAACAATGCACTTCCCTTTCATTTCTCTGAACTGGACTAACGGGTAATTCAGTTTTTCTGTCATTTTCTATCCGAGTAGTGACTCTTTGAAGGGGAGAATACCTACTGAACAGACCAGGACAGAGGTAATCAAAGCTTGAATACTGTTGTTACTCAGAAGGAAAAGGAGGGAGATCTTTTGTTTGCCTTGTTTTTGATCCTTTGTTTCTCTCAAAGCAGCCGCCAGCTTTATTATGAGAAGCTTTTGGCTTGGCATGCGCTGCATCGTTTGCATGTTAGCTCAAGGTCGGGCCACGTTCACGGGAACGAGATAAGAGGACAGTAAATGTTACGGGTGCTTGTGGGTGAGACTTGGGCAGTGGAAGAGAAAGAGAGAGTCAGATTTCTCATCATCCTTTGGTGAACCTGTGCAAGAACTGAAGTGATGTTGAAGGGAAAGAAAGATCTCCTGGTCATCCGCGTTTGAATACAATATGACAGTGGGAATTACGAAATGTTCTCACCTTGTCCGGCTTTTTCTGGGGCAGCCAGAGGAAGAGAGTCATATTTCTTATCATCCTTTGGTGAGCCTGTGCAAGAACTGAAGTGATGGTGAAGGGAGTGTGAATATGATGTGAGAAAGAGAGGGCGAGAGACCTCACCTTGTCTGGCAGTTTTTGGGACAGACAGAGGAAGAGATGGAGGGTACAGAGGGTTTCAGACATGACCGCAGAAAGAGGCTAAAATGGCTAAAAGAAGTGGATCAAGGAAAGAAGAACGGAACGTGTGATAGAGCGAGCCGCCAGCATAAGGCAGAGCCCTGGCAACAGTGAGAAAGAGAGCAAACGTCCCCGTTATTCACAGCGGCGGCTGACACTAGCGGCTCGCGTGAAATCGATGCCGTCGACTTAACGAGATGTTCTGACAGATGGCTGGCAAAAAAAGGCAAATCGGCAAGAAAGGGAACAGTTCGCTCTCTTTCAGCGCTCTGTTCCCCCACCTCCAGGCCTCGACGCCGTTACGTAAACGGTGGGATCGAATATAGGCGAAGGCTAAAAGCGATCTTCGTCGGAGGCCCAGTGATGAACCTGGATTAGGGATATTTGTAAAAGGGAATCCCAGCAGATTTTGCTGTGCAAATATGTTTCTCATATAGCTGCTGTTGCAAAGGGGAAAAGAAGAACACAAGTTGGAGGATGTGGGTTGAGTCTCTTGCGACGGCAGCCAGCCACCTGCTGAAGTGTCCTCGAGCAAGGCACAGGATCACTACTAGCTCCAGTGATGCTGCTCGTTTAGCTCTCCTCCATATGAAAGGCCAATAAGAGAAGACCTGTGTTCTCTTAGTGAGGGTCATCTGTCCTGCAAGACGCAACCAACGCATAATGATCCTAATAAAGAGAAGAATAATTTACTAAAATGTATCTTTGGGGCGAGGAGATGACCTGTGAAGTCACTTTTCTCAGTTTCACCGCTCGGCTGTGATTGCTCTCTGCAGAAGTGTACAAGTAAACATCCCATTTCTCTGGAAGAAAACAGATGCAAGTCATCATGCTGGCATCTCATCTTCATTTCCTCATGTTTGATCCTATCGGCGTGTTAGCAGAGATATACAGTAAATGTCAGTGAATGTGATGTGTGAGGTCGACACATCAGAACAGCGGCACAACCATTGTATGGACATGGGGGGGGGGGGCAAATGAGAGCCTTCTCCCTGAATTCTGTGATATTTTAAATATGAAAATTTGCACATTTAGAAAATAGTCTTGAGGACTACACTGATCATTTGAATTCATTTAAAGGAATAGTGTGCGATTTCTCTGAGATTTCGCTTAATTGTGTTTTGCTCAGTTAACGCGCTGGAACAAGCAACTTCTTCCAAACCTGGTTTTGTGTCAACAAGGCACTTTGCTCATGTTGGCTTGTTGTCGACTGTTTAAGATTGCATGTTCATGTTGGTGTCTTAATCTGATAAAGATGGGTAGTGCTGCTCTCCATGTAACCACAATCGCTCACACGCAGGATGCATTTAGGGCCTTACCAAGCTACATTTTTAGCTAAATACTTACACTTACTATGCCTGTGATCTAATAAATTGCATTATAGTTCACATGCCGCTTCTCACCTGATCATCTGTATCTCCAGAGCATGTCCCCGCTATTTTAACTTGACTAACTTACTGTAAAGAAACAAACACTTGAATGTCTGACTGCCAATCCTGCTTTCTTAGCGTTTTAAATAACACCCTAGCATCAGAGATTTAATTTAGATTTGTTAGATAAATAATTTTTGTCATATTTGGTAAAACCTGCTACACCTATTATGCAAAATACTTCACAAGTATCTTTGTACTAATGAAGTGTTCTTCAGCATCATGCAGGTGACTGAACACATAGACACTGCATTTAAAAAGTTATTTATGATGAGATGACACTCATTATTATATTGTTATGTTGAGGTGACGCTGTACAAACTTGGAGAACACTTCATCTGACGAGAGAACAGCCGATCTCATGTCTAAATAAAAAATCATTCCTATGGATTTAGCGTGTGGCGAAACGTGTCGCTTTGAAATTACTGTATACACAATTATGTAAATTGATCAATAAGGCAATACAGTTTGTTGTCCTCAGAAATGGGTATAGAGCAATGTCTTAAAATATCCCCTAACTACAAAACTCTGTTTCATGCCAGACCTAAATATGGTTGTGTGGGTGTGATACCTTTTTTCAGCTCTACAGTACATTCAGCACCTTTTATCTATCAGCTGTTTATCAGGATGTGTGATACAGCAGTGAACAGGAGGAGGAGACGAGGTGACGAGGCAGCAGAGCTGGAGGAGGAGGAAGCATGAAGCAGCTTCATGATGGCAGCAGGTTCGCTCTCGTAACGGATCAACGTAAAGACAGACAGAGGGACTGACTTGTGTGTAGACTTTTTGTGACCATAGTTAACATTTTAATATTTAGATTAAAGCGTGTTTTCATTAATTTTAAAAGTGAGACAAAGCGACAGAAAGCTGCCTTTTTCACAGCGAAGTTGTCCAGCAAACAGATGACATGTCAAATTAGAAATAACAAATATATCTATCTATCTATCTATCTGCTGCACCTGCACCGAAAACAAAACGATAGCAGACACCAACTCAATTATTAAGGTCGCTGTCAACGTCAAGGCACTGATGGGAGAACCTCCTACTGTCTCCTTTTTCCAGACAAGATGATGGCTGCACTTTTAGGAGGCGACAAAGTGCTTTTTCAAGTGCAGACGGGAAATATAATTGTAAGTAAAGACAAAATGCCTCTGTACAGTCGGGAGATTATGGTGGAACGGTGGAGAGACGAGGAAGTGCAGAGTTTTTTTTTTTTTTGGGATATGAAAGGAGACGACGGGAGAGTGAGGACAAGAATGGCCTCCAGTGCTCTTTACTGTCTGTTCCTGCCAAATGGACATGACTTACTGTGTG
>JAVQJF010087997.1:0-10813 GCA_036023855.1 Gadopsis marmoratus
TGACCACATGTCTACCATAACCAGGCAGTACTTTTTCCCCTCAGATGGTGTAAGTTCAATGAAATCCATCATCAGATGTTCAAATGGGCGTGAGGGAGGTGGGTGTGCTGCGCTCTGACTTGGTTGCACTGCTCTGCGCCCTGTGGAAAATCTGAAGCATTCCAATTAAGAGAGTCACCTGCTTGGCAAAAGCTGAAGGACTTACGTGCTTCTCATTTGACCGGCGCCCTTCACAGAGGAAGTGTATTATCATAGACTGTATAAACTTTTTTTTTCTCTTCATGAATACTGACATACTACCAGGTGCAAGACTTTTTCTAATGTATTTATGTTGATGTTATGAAATAGACAGATTTTCTCTTTCAGTGTAGTTGTAGCAACAGACTCCCACTCTGAATGTTTAGTAAATGCGAAGCAGGAGGTTGTTGTGAAAGAGCCTAAAACGTATTCAAGCTTGGGTGTTTGTGTGTTTGTGCCCACAGGCGGAACCCACTACATTTCCATTTCATCACAGACTCCATTGCTCAGCAGATCCTGTCCTCTCTGTTCCATACCTGGATGGTTCCTGCCGTCAGCGTCGACTTCTATGACGCAGATGAGCTGAAGGTGAAGAACATCTACTCCGCTTCACCTCACTAACTCCCAGCTTCCCTTAGAAATACTCAGAGCTGCATTCAGCGTCATGTACTATCCTGTAGGGCTTAATGATCTGACTGCCACCTTCTGTAATTCTTTGGAGAAATTATGAACTCTGTACTCAGTTTAACATCAAATGATCCCAACCCTGTTTTGGTGTGGTGTTTCAGTCCGAGGTGTCATGGATCCCCAACAAACATTACTCTGGAATCTACGGCCTGATGAAGCTGGTGCTCACGAAGACTCTGCTGTCCGACCTGCAGAGAGTCATCGTCCTGGATACAGACATCACATTTGCCACCGACATTGCTGAACTCTGGGCTGTCTTCCACAAGTTCAAAGGTAACACAGTTCCTATCTCCCCTTTTTAACTCTGTGTAACTTCACTGTATATTCATGAATATTTTACCAAGGGTTTGACCAGCATGGCTTTGTAGAGGCAGCTACTAGGCGTTTGTCTTGAAACTGGAATCAAATTACCGGTTTCACTTTTTCCTATAAAAACATAAGTTTAATCTTTTGAAACAGCATGCAGACCTTCGCTGGACACTTAACACCACACCATTTGTCATGTTTTATAATCCAACCAATGATACAATATGGTAGTTTTGAGTGAACTTCCCTCATAACTGCCCAGGATGGCAGTACAGAGTCAGAGTAAAGGTCTGTCCTAGCAGCTGTGAGTGCAGAGGCAGAGACTTCTCTTCTGTAATCTGTTCACCCTCTAACCCTCACTGCTGCGACTCACCGCGTAGGACTGTTCTTCTTGATCTGAACATGTGGTTGGGATCAGCTGGAGAGAAGCTGTGTTCCACAGGTGGTGATGAGACTGGAGGAGTACTTCTCCATCTTTTCATAAACTACAGTGTGTGTGTGGGCTGCAGGGCTATACCCGACTCAGAATTTGGTCAGGCGAATCAGATTTGGTTGTTCAATATGAGTATTTGACAGTAAATATTTTTTGCAGACACTAGATGTTAAACAAAAGCCAGAGATGTATGGTATTAAATTGCTGTGAGCCGTAAATTCACCACTTCCAAGCAGAAGGCAGAAGATATCTTTATCTCGGAGCCGGACCGGTCAAGGCCTCAACAGGCACGACGTCTTCACTGAGCAAACGGGGCGACTTGACGTAATAGAATGATTTCACCCCGAAGAGCAGCGTGAAAGCGAGGAGTGCTGTAGTGTCGCCAGCAGTACACTGCACACTGACTGAAGAAGCAAAAAATGGCTACTCAACTTAAAGAATCTCAGTCATGCTGTAAATTAAACTTTAACTATAGGCCTGCGGCTGTTTTTATTATTGCTGTTTTAGTCGTGACTTGCATTAAGAAGTGGGGTAAAGATTTCATGTGGAACAAATTCATTTATAAATGTGTCGTATAGGATAATAAAACTAATAACTCATAAGTATCATAATAGTCTGAGATTTTGGGAAATGTGCTTACCACAGAAAATAAGCTAACAGCACTTGATTCCAATGTTCCGCATGTTCTAACTCTTTAAAAAGATCTTTTCATGTGAACAACTAAATGTCTTTCAGGAGAGACTGTCTGAAACCGTTGTTTTCATATTTAAACAGTATCACATCTCACCCCTCTCTATGACTTGGTCAGACAACACGTCATTCAACAGGTTTCAGACGCTGCTAGACAATAAGAATAGAACTTCTTTGGGGCAGTGGTGAGAGCGCAGGCAGGACACAAAGTCCTGTGAGTATATCCCTGGGAGTCACTTCAAATATTTATGGATAGTGCTGTCTTATAGTGCAGTGCAGCCAGCAGGGGTTTGGATCAATCTTAATTAGCAGTTGACTCCAATGCAGCACCTCTGCCACACGCTCCCTTTGCTGTCCAGTCTGGCTGAACTGTCCAGCCCCATTATGTTTAAAGCAGTACAACACTCCACTAAGACACACTCAATAAGTGTTACTCTCAGGCTTTAGCTTTCCTGAAGTTACCAGCTGATAACGCAAGCTCATACAGATGGTTGAGAGAGATGATACCGAGCCATGATTTGGCCAGCACAGCTCTAATTTCATCTGCTCGTTAACTTCATGCGAGGGATGATAAAATGTTAATTTATGATGCATGTCATCAAGGATTTTACATATAGTACCCATAAACTGTCCTTAGCAAGGCAACCAACGTGGGATCACGAGGGACTATGCCTTTGCCTGAGTTTACTGTACATTTTCAAATGTTTCAAAGTTTCAAATAATCGTGGCCAGCGCTAATAAATCAAAGTCAGTTCCTAAAAAATGCCATGCAATTAAAGCATTGGCGGGGGATAGAATTGCCTGAGCTAAACCACCTTGGCAAAGTTGGTGGTTGTAGGTTCAGTGGTTTTAAAGAAGCTGCAACAGAATTGGAACAAACGCCTTTTGGCACGTCCCTATCAGCTGCACAGTTTGCCACTGTTTACTTCCACCTCATCAGAAAGTGACAGAATCCCATCTGGCTTCATGAGAGTTCTCTAAACTAAACATTTCTGTTGTGCTTTTGTCGACTCTGGCCTCTGCCATATAAGGTCAGACACTCCGCAATTACAGCCATCAGCTCAGTTTTGAGTATATTTGTGGTTGAAAGTACGTCCCTCATTTAAGCCTAGAATTGTTGCTAAAATGATCCAGTGTGACCTTTTCTATTCATAGACGCTTCTAAATTTCATCAGCGCATGTTTAAATCTCAGGTTTCTCATTTCAATTAGTTTAAGAAGTTTTATTGACATAATTTTAATGAAAACACACAGAATGATCCAAAGCGACACAGTTCTTGAACATGAAAGTTCATCCTTGACCTTGGAAATACGTAGCAGTTACATAAAACATACAAGTATAAAAAAAAAAAAAAATGTATTCAACATGACCTTACTAGCTTTACCTGGAGCCTTCAACCACATCTCACAGTCTTCATCAGTCGGCAGTTGTCATGGAAGTGGCTCAGTTATCATCACATGATCTAAGTGAGGACTTTTCTTTACGTGGTAACAGATGGTCATACATGAGGGGAGACGGTAACCCATGGCTCTGTTCAAAGATGGTGTGAATGCCCTCCTCGATATTTCTCCGGCTGTCCACTGGTCGATGACCTGTGTTGGTTCGCCCCAAACGGCAATGTGGGCACCAACTATGTGTGAAGTGTGCCTATGTATATATTTGTGTTCAGTTTAGCCTCTGACTGCTCTCAGATCTCAGCAGATACTCCAGTTCTTTCTGTAATTTCCCTCCAGCCTCTCTCCTTTTCTCTCTCATCTCTGTACATTTCATGAAGTAGGCTTCATAAAGCCCCAGGATACGTTTGCATTTTTCACTCAGGTCGAAAAATGTTCAACTTGCATGGACGCGTCTAATTGCATCAATTCGCTCTGCTCCTGGCAAATTTGTGTCTAATTGCGTCTTTCCATTGACTTTGCATGCACAAGCGTTGCCTCTAAAAAAAAAAAAAAATCGCTTTGCGTTCTGCCTGAACACACAGCAGACCTCCCATAAGCTCCAAAACAGATACGGGCTGCAGTTCTTTATGTACTCTATCGGGTGTTTGCAGATACAGGGCCCTTCCACACATACGTATTTCCATTATGCCTTTCCAGCATACATACTGAACTTGTAGGCGTGTACAGTATACACTGTCCTACATTTGACTCGTGTGCAGTTGTTCCAAAGACGTTCACGGACACGAGCAACTGACAACATGTATATCACACGGACCTTTCGTGCCTACACAGATGTGGAAGATATTAGTTGCCCTTTACCTTTTCACCCCACCCATTCTCTAATGAACGACTTCATGAATTGAGAGTAATGGGGCATTCCAAGGTCTTATCATAAATAATCGACTTCTCACGGCCTTAGTTAGCAGTGTCCCTGAATCATCAAGAGGTCCCTTAGTTATTACTACATCTGAAAGACTGTCTGGAATCAAAAACCCAAATGAAGAACTGGGTGACTGGGATAACATGATCAATTCCGTAAAATGTAAACCGCGCTACTGCACTAATTCTTTGTTGTTCAACTGATGCGCTGATATACAGTCATGTATTACTCACCACTCTGCTGCTCTGAGATTCTATATTTGCTGGGGGAGAAATACTCTTCTCATGTACTGTACTAATAAATGTCATTTGGTATTCCATTATCTTTGCCATTTTTTTAGCATGGTTAAGTTGTTGTCAGTGAATCTCAACCCTTCCTGCAGACATGTCAAGTTAAAAGCCTTAACAGGATGGTTCATGCTCTTTGAGTTACTGGAAAGCCTTTAATGTGAAGAGACCACCAATAATTTCTGGATTTAAACAATATTTGCATGAAAAAGAGAAACTGAGGGCAGCAGAGTGGCGGGTATGACATGACTCTGTTGTTGTACTGATGAAATCAGTGCTGTGGAAATATTATACCCATTTCCAGTAAAGATCTGCCTCTCTGTGCAGGTGAGGTAAATAAATGCCGCTATTTGAGTATTTATAGTTTCTAAGATTGGGAATCAGTGTCACGTGAGCAGACGGTAAATTATTCGTAAGGTTCCCTGGATGTTTTGGGTCATCTGTCTTTATGGATAGTTGAACTTGGGTTTGGACTGTAACAAACATGCGCAGAGAAAACAGCCAAGCGTAGAGAGCCTCAGATCTATGTCTTGAGGAGATGGTTTCAAATACTTTCAAAATGTCGGAATGATTTTTTTGGATGTTTATTTTCAGTATATATCGATCTGACATGCACGTATTGGTTGGCATTATTCTCAGGATGTTAAATGGGGTTGCACAACACTCTGCATGCAGGACATGTTTGTCCAATCTAGTGTAATTGTTGGAAGAATGGACCTCATATTTCACAGCTGGTTTGGTCACATTGTCACATAATTGCTACACTGTATTTTATGGACTATCTTTCCTGCTTGTCTGTAGGCCTTTTATTTCATATGACCGTAGCAGCACTCAGGAAGGTGAAATGTTGAGTGTGTGCCACTTTACCTCCCTCACCACTGATTGTATGTTCTTGCTGATGGGCTCCACGGTCAGTCAAAGATGGCGACATACACCATTTACCCATCCATTGTCAGAAGTCTTTGGTGCCTGCCTGGAAGTCATTAGGGTTAACCCTCCAGTTCTAATCAGCAGATATTCTGGGGTTAGGTGTGGAGCCCCAGGGAAATTAGAGCTCCACTCAAGACCTCATATTTCATTTTAGCCTCATTCCCATGTACCATGCCCTCTAGGGAGTACAATCCATGATCTTTGCCACTTTGACAAATTTGAGGCCTGTGGGGGGGTGTACCAAGTAGAAGAGGGCAGGCAGGTTCAGGTCAGGTGTTTAATTTAGAGGTGGGGAGGAGATTGAACAGTGAGTTGTAATGCATTTAAACTCATTCATTTTTAACCATCTCTCCAGGGTTGTGCATAGAGGGCTCAAGTGTAGCGTTAAACTCAGCTAAACCTAATAAAGGGGAACTTGTCTAGTAAAAAGGTAGTTGCCATTTTGCCTCCAAAACACCCTGAAAAACTGTGCGAGGTGAAAGGGACAGGTACATGCCAGAGTTCTAAAATGGGAAGTTGTGGTAATTATTGTAGTTTTGCCCGCTTGCCAACATGGTGAACAGTTGGATCTGCAGCAATGATTGTGATGCATACCACATGAAGGCAATTAAGGTACTTAACCCGTAGCACCTAATTGCGGCAACAGCCATAACAATGTGACTATGCTTTCCGCGAATATTACTATCCTTTGTACATCCATGAATAATTGCAAACAAGAACTGTTAGTACTGAATTCGGCACACTTTTAATTGTGACAGCTTTTCACAATATAAAGAATGGGGCTCCAGTTGTAGCCAACAGCGGACTCATAGATGTTCACATACCCAAGATTATTGAATCTGTAGTTCCAAAACGTATACCAGAGCATGATTATCCCCCAAATAGAAGTAGGACAAAGAAAAACAATGGTAGGAATTACAAAATCTCCTGTTGCACTATCAATCTAGTTTTTGATAGGCTTAAGGCTCAGAATGTTCCATCAACATATCTCCCATCTTATATTCTAAAAATCTGACACTCACCTCCATTCATTTAAAGTGATCAGTAGTTTTGGGCTTAAACCTAACCATATCTTAACCATAGCGATGACAGATGAGGAAATGATCGCATGAATAATTTGGAACATCAGAGAGTGCCAATATGGGTCAGTTTTGTACAAGCCTTTGATTGGGGACTTTTTGGTTAGAAATGGCACTTGGGGATTTTGGTTTGTGCTAACAGATGTATGCAGTTAGGCATGCATTCATGCTGCAAACCCCTCTTATTAGCCTCATCCCAAATGCTATTTCTTGACTGGGAATTTTTGTTTCACCAGGTTAGTTTTGTTGGGAGCAAGGCTCTGTTCTTCGGGAATGTGTACGTCCCACATTAACACCTGGAGTCTGTACAGTATAGTCTTATGTGTTGGCCACTGATGAGCTCCACCTGAACAGGTGGGGGGGTTAAGGGCCTCAGCAGGCTTCAAACTAAATAGGTGATGGGACATACTATTTAATCACACCTGGAAGGTGGGGTGAAAGGCTTGCCGTCATAACCTCCTCCTCACTGCATTCCACTGCATCTCTGACCTCTCCAAGTTTTCCCTCTTTGGCATGTGTTTGTAGGCTCAACGTGGTAGAACATACCAATTGGGATAATGTTTCACTCTTCAGTCTTTACTTGAAGCCATGCATTGAAATACAAAAGTGGCTTCCCGACACTATACATGATCCAACGGCAAATTTGTTTGAAGCATACTGAGGCCCTAGGAGCCTTGCGAAAGGGCACCTCAGCTGTAGTTATGAATGAGGGCTAAGCACTGCTCTTTAACTTTCCCCAGCCAAAGGCCCAAACTGAGGTTGTATGAGCTTTCGCTGTAACAACTGAGAAAACTGTATCCACTGCTAAAGACAGAGATGCAACTGATTGTTGCTTGGCTTCTGCAGGAGGGAATAAGAAGGGACTGCACACAGCAAAATCAGGCTCTCACAATCAGCTGCATGTGACCTTGACCTTTGGAAGACACTAAGATTTATTTGCTTGTACCGCCAAAATAAATTCTGTGCACTGGTCCCGATGCAGTGTGTCTGAGAGGTCCAACTGCATGCAAAGCATTCATTTCAGGAGGAAGCAAGTATTTGAACCAGACTAGGCTCATGAATATGGATTTATCATGAACACATAGTCATGTCCATAAGTATTTGGACAGTGACACATGTTTTTGCAGTAAAAGCCTGGCAAAGCCTCACAAAGTTGGAAACTCAGCATTTGGTGATGTCCATGGGTTCCAGACTTGAGGCAGTCAGTGTTAAAATGTCAAGTATTACAAATAAGCTTATATTTATAGTTGTTAGTTTGTCCAACTACTTTTGAGCATCTGAAAATGGGTCACTTTGTATAAAAGTGGCTGTAATTCCTGAACGGATGATGTGATATTTTTGTTGAACCCCTTGAATTAAAGCTGACGGTTTACTCTTCAATCACATCTTGATTGTTTCATTTCAAGGGGTTCAAAAAAAATGTCACATTAACCATTCAGAAAGTCTTATTTCTTGTATCCTTTATACTACCAGGATTTTATGAGCATTTCAATAAGATGTAAAAAAAAAAAGGGGGGGGGGGGTTACCATGGCAACACACACAAATGGTGCACAGTGTAACCACCTATTCACACGTACGGACAAGTGGCAGTCTGTCTCCTGCTTTTCCCAAGCTGGAAGGCGTAAATAAACGTCATGACAGTTTATCATTTACATACTCAACTCTGATTGGGTAGTTACTTTCTCCCATCGGTACTATATCTCTGCTGAAGGAGTTAATTTTTGAGCAAAATTTCATGCATGGTTTCTCTCTAAGGTTCCGTCATAGAGAATTGGGAAGTTTTTCGCTCGGCAATTGGTTTTTCCTCAGTTTTGTTTAAAGAACTATTACACATTTGAGTAGAGAAGGAAATAACGTCTGAGTGAATCAGAATTAGCATAATTGGTTGTCACTTCAATGTGTTGGAGGGCATTTCACATAAAGTTGAACCTTTCTCAACTTCCTGCTGCTGGGAGAGTTTTGGGTCTCAAGTTGCCTTGGGTGCAGTCGGGGTGTTATTTCAATGATCCGTTCACAATTAATTGATATTCATTCACCTAAAATGTTGAGTCCATAATTGTGAATGAGAGGTTTATAAACTGTGTGCTGGAGCCAGATGAGCCGCTGTAAAGGAGGAGGTGGCTCAAACGGCAGAAACAACTGATTCTGCATCTAATCATGTACAGAGCACTACAGTGAGAAGAAAATCAAATCCAAACTAATTAATTAAAAAGTAATTCAATTTAACCTCTGTTGGAAATTAAGTCACAGTTTTGTGCAGTGGCAGCTCAGTCCCGGCTGCTGCCGTGGGGACTGCTCAAGGCTCACTGAAATGAAAGTCTCCCAGTCACTGCGGCTGATGACACTTTGACAAAGGCGTCAAAGAAAGCCATTTTACAGCCTATCTTACAGCTTCTACTTTCATTGTTTTATCTTTTGTTATTTACCATTTACCCCCAATAATCTGTGTTGATGTGAGAGACAACAGACCAGAGTTATAGGCAGGCAAAGGAAAACAGACCCTTATCAGTGAACAGGGACTTGGCGTGATATCATTTTGATTGACATAAGCAATAATTGCCCATCACTGGTGAGATGAAGTCTTTTCACAAAGCTGTTCAGCTGAAAAGATCCCTGTACACTGACACTGGGATTGTAAACCATCTAGCATCCTGCAGCCACAGGCCCAACACTTCTGCAAACGGGAGCAATTCCTTCACCGTTCTCTTTCCCTGGTCGCAACACTCATTCGCGAGCAGTCACATAGATATAGTACTGTACCTCCCCATCTACTAAATAAGCTGTCAGTTCCCCTGCAAAGTTGTAACTCGATCTTGTAGTTGCGAGCAGTTAGATGAGCAGCAGTTTCAAAACTTCGGGAACACTCGGCGCACAGAGGTCAACTTTTTTGCGTGCGCCATTTGGCTTTTTGAGATGAGAAAACAAAATATCTGAGTTTCAGCTGAAAGGCGTCTCGTACATCAAAGCAAGAGCCAAAAGCCCCAATTCATTCTGGTCTACTTTTATGTTTGGTTCTGAAATGGACCTTAACATTCAATTTTTCCTGAAATGCAGTTTCACAGGATAACTTAATTTGTTGAAATCATATTCTTCCCATACAGTTGAATAGGGTCAAGATTTCACAATTTCACTTGAGTTAGTGTAGCGACACTTAAAATTGGTGTTGAGCATTTAAAGCTCTCTTCTCTTCTCCTCTCCTTTGTCACGATGTACAGTAAGACAAATTTGCATTGGAAAGACAACATGCACATAAAAAGGAAGACTACCTTAATGTCAAGATTAAAATAAATAAAAATGCTTCTGCCTAGTGGTGGGTAGACCCTGCAGCTACTGCGGTATATTGGAAGTTAAACAGTACACAGCTTGCCATTATTCAGCAAGAGCCTGAGAGCCTCAGCTTAGGTCAAATCAAAGTTTGAGCTACAAACAGATATATATACGTGTGTGTGTGTGTGTGTATGTATGTGTATATATATATTTCAGTAGTTTTTTTTCCACCTGTACAAACTTGAGCACATTTACAGATTCATTTTGAGATTCTTGCACACATTCATAAATGTAGTGTACATGTACAGACTGAGATACAGTTTCACAACTCTCCACATTATACAGATGGACAACATGACAGCTGGTGGCTGGCGTCAGTATAGGTCATAAACCCCGCCCCCTCCACGTTAGCAGGTGGGACGTGGGCCAAACTGTAAAAGGCGAAGCACACATCAAATACATTAATCCCCAAAGATGGTTTGTGGTGGTGGCTTAAGTTATTTGTTGCTATAAAAAGGGGGTGTTTCATCACGATTAACAGCTGAGAGTGTGCTCGCGATTGGTTCAGGCAGGTGTTTGGACGGTAACTCGATACTGCAAGCTCCACCGCGGATCACTACTGCGCAGACTCTGGCTCCAAATGACATCACCAGCGCAAGATGGCAGCTCCTGTATTTGGGATATTCATTCATTCATTCATTCATTCATTAACCATACTGCTTATCCCGAAGGGTCGCAGGGGGGGGCTGGAGCCAATCCCAGCTAACATTGGGCGAGAGGCAGGAAACACCCTGGACTG
>JAVQJF010088004.1:0-43357 GCA_036023855.1 Gadopsis marmoratus
GCTCTTTGTCTCGTTAAGCACTGGAAGGAACTCTGTGCGTCTTTCCTGTGTTGTGTGTGTGAAAGCGAGTGTAACGGGAGAATCACACTTTTATCCTGGGACACAGTCAGACCAGGCCCGGGGGGGGGGGCAGGAAGGCAAAGAGGGTGGGCGTACTGTACATGATATTAAAAGAACACTTATGTGGATGGGTCAGTGGAACAGAGAGAGAGGTATAAGGGACAAAGAAAGAGAGACTGTGTGTGTGTGTGTGTGTGTGTGTGTGTGTGTGTGTGTGTGTGTGCGCAGTGTTGCGAGAAGTGAGCCAAACCTCACCGCTGACTTGGCCAGGGCCTCTGGAGCCAGAGAGAAAGCCCTGCTAACCACAAACTCTCTCTGTGTGTGTCTCGCTCACACACACAGCCTCGCTGAAAGTGTCTCGCTGTGTGAATACGTCATTTCAAAACATGTGTTACTGGCCAGGAGGAGCAAGGGAGGTAGCTCGTGAAAGAGAGCGGGCTTTAGAGGGAGGAAATAACAGCAGCGGCTGGGACAACGCGAGCGGAGAACAACACAGCAATTTACTCTGGTCCTGAGCAAAGCAAACAGGAAACACACTCTGTCGCTCCACTTGTGTTACCCTCTCTCATCTCCTGCCCTCGCCACTCCACTGTATTTAAATTCCTGTCGCTGTAGCTCATTATATTTCCCAAATGCACCAGAGTAGGTGGTTGCATCGCTGCACTTTAAGTCAATAGCGGGACTGCAGTGCCATGAAAATGAATAAGGATAGGGGCTCTTCACACAGCAGCGCTGTGTAAAAAGGCCTGGGAGTGCTCATCTACAGCACGGCTGCTCTCGGCCCATTTATATTTCAGAGTGACACTACATTAGCTGGCCCTCGACGAGCACACAGTCAGCAATCCCTGCTCTGCCTTGCCGTGCGCTCAGAAATACAAGCACGCCAAAATGTGAGTATTTGGCTGGCTTGAGAAGAGAGGCAGAAAAAAAGAAAAAAGAAGAAGAGTGACACCTAAAGCAACAAGTATGCCCCAGACACTCCAAAACACGCCACACCTTTCGTAGGATGCCAATGAAAGACGCAGGTACAGAAAAGGGCTAAAAGAGGCAACTGGAATGAGAAGATGGAGTGATGATGGGGATAAAATGAAAAGTGAAGAATACCAGCAGGTATAAAAAAGTCTCTCACCTCAAACTGGTCAGTCTGTCTCCTCAGAGCAGCCCTGCCTGAACGCCCAGACAGCAGACACCACACACACACACACCGAGACATAATCAGACACACACAACTCTCTGTCTGTGTCAACACAAGCTTATGGGAAGGTTGAGACGTGTTGCTAAAAGGGGGGGGCAGGCAGGCGTTTTTTTGGCATGTTTGTTTTTGTTTTGCTTTTTTTTTTCTTCTGACGCTGAAGGTTGAGGCAAAGCTACACAGAGCAGTGAATGTGTGTGTGAGAGTCAGAGTGTGTTAGGCAGAGACAAAAGGAGCATATGGCAGCAGCAGCCGAGGCTGTAAATTAAACATAGAGGAAGATTAGATAATGAATGTGTGCTCTGAGACACAGTTCTGAGCCAGGGGCGCAGCAGACCACTGCAAGACCAGGACCAGGGGTGGCGGGGGGGGGGGGGTATGTGTTTAATAACCACATATTAAACACATGAGGTGACTACCTGACATTAAAAGCATTATAAAAGAATAGAGATGAGGAACATGAGAAACACACAGGGGACAGAAATACATAAAAGCCTTTAATGAGAGTGACACAGGTCAACCAGAGTGGAAGCAACATGATGATGACCCCGCCCACCCCCACTGCAGCTAAGGAGAACTGGACCCCTCCGCTCCAAACTGAACAGCTGCTGTTGAGCTGAAGCAAAGCTGCATCTCTGTCAATAGGATTACTGAAGCTCTTCTCAAATACACAGTCCAACACATGCTCACAGATAAAAACAGGCTATCATACACATATGGCTATGCACACATACTGCGCATGAACACTCGAATGTTGGTTAACAGCAAAAGGACAACTGATAAACATAATGCACACGTAAAAAACAGACACCAAAAAAGTATATATATTCTCCTGTTATATTGGCATACGTTTTCTTGCTTTGCTGCAGAGATTTGAACCGAGATCTTGTTCCTGCCAGTTCATGGCCATCTGACATCTGTATGTTAATGCTCTTGTGTTGTGTGTGTTAAAAAGGCTCAGACTGTGTGAATACTTTCTCCACCACTCATCATAACGATGATATTTTGCAATACATTATAGCAACAGTAGGCTGTTTGATGACGCACACTAAATGACAGCAGCTTACATTCACACGGAGCAGTGAAAGATGGGACCCAAAATAAAAAACATGTTACATAGGAACCCTATCTACAGCTCGCCGTGTAACTGTAGCGATGCGCCAAAAGCTCAACACAAATGGAAACAGTCCAACTCATGCAGATTATATTGTTCACTGTTTCTGATACAGTCTAACGAGAATCACGTCCCTACAACCCAGGACAATGAAGGCATTAAGGTGACAGGACCACTTCCATGTACAAAATGTTGTGATAGCATCATGTCCTGGGTTACCCTGTGATGCCGGGCCCTGCTGACGTTTAATTCTGGTTTCAGTCTAGCCAGCTCTCTTACAAACTGGCACTAAATATCTGATGTGGGATTAGTAACAGAATCTGTACCACAAGAACCATATCGCAGCCGCGGTCACCTGAGCTCACAAACGTACACGCTTCATAGATAACTTGCACATCCACACACAGCACAAATTGAAGTTCCTTGCAAGCCTCTATCTTAGCGTGAGAGGGAGGAGATGGGGGGGGGGGAGAGAGAAAGTAGGGTTTAGGGTAATCTGTCACTGTCTCATTACTGGGCCACATAAAGCAGGGAGGGGGGGGTTAGGGAGGCGGAGATAATGCAATAAAATAAAAACAAGAAGAGAAGGAGAAGAGAAGAAGGGAAGAAGGGAAGGGGAGAGGAGGGACAAGTTATTCTAATTCAATAATGGGGATCAGTCGGGAGCAGATGAAACTGATGTGTACCTAACTTGAGCTCCTGAGTAATCACTTGTCTCTGACAACAGCAGCAGCAGCTCGGGGGAAGAATGCACTTCAATCAGGACTCAACACTGACTTTTTGAATATTCTGTAAGCTTTACATTTTCAAACAAATTAAGCAATGCTTCCTGCTGCCTGGGCTCTTTTAATACTTATTATAAAACCATATTAACATGGAAATGGACTACACAGAAGTGCATATGTGAATGGACCAGTCTGAAATACCTCAACAACTACTGGATGGATCGCCACAAAATTTGGTGCAAACATTCATGTCCCCCCCAGGATGAATTATAACAACTTCAGTGATCCATTCACTTTCCAAATAGTTCTGTCATCATGTCAAAAAGTGAATGAAGTGAATGATGAGCATGTTATAGTGCTAACCTCAACATTTAGCTCAAGGCACCACTGTGACTAGGAACAGCCTCACAAAGCTACTGTAGGCTATTGTTACCATACCAATGGTATCTGTTTGAAAACCCAAAGTCAATGTGAAAACTATAAACTTGATTTTTGTATAGCTAGGTGTGCACAATGCACGCATTCCTATGGGTGTGTGTGTGGGTGTGAGTGCAGGTCCAAGTCCATATGATTATAACGGCTTGTGTGCTGTGAAAGTACGTGTCTGCTTGGAAGCTCTCAATATGTCAGTCACCAAGCCTGTCAGAACCTCACGGTCACTTCTGAGGCAAAAAACTCAATAAACAGAGCTTTATAAACTGCACACACACACACTGATCACTTTGCCTGCACTCACACGGACCAATGCTGCCTGTAAGGCTACCAGGGGAACCATAATCAAACACACAGGAGGTAAAGGTGATCTGCTGGAGCCATAATGAGGGAACACTGTTGTTGTGATCCTCTCACTGCAGCTCTGATTACAACCCGGTGTTCAGTTTCTACACTAGGAGTAAACACATGGGAACAACGCCACTGTGGGGATTTGACAATACATAAGCATGGGCACACGCATACACACACACACACACACATACACACACACACACACAGGCAGGTACACCATGCATACAGAGGCAGAACAACAGAGCCGGAACGTGAATGACGCATAATGCCTTCATGTGTGTAAGTTTAGTAGGCTGCAGCCCAACACGCACCACTTTCCCCGCTCGCCGTCTGTCTCCTTACTGCCCTCAGCTCATTAGCAGCGGCAGAGGACGAGACAAACACCACACATGCACACAGCCTCGCTTTCTCACCGACATGCTATAGACCGTGTGGCAGTTTAATTGCATTCTGCAGTGGCCAAAAACTGTGTAATCTGCATGCTGATGCAAACACGGCATGCAAACTATATTGATAACATCACCCCTCCCTCTAGAAATTCATTGTGGCACTGTAAGTGAGCTACAATATGCCTTTTATTTTACTGCCTGTCAGTGGCTTTACAGAGCTTCCTGCCTGCCACCGGGGATTAGCTCAATACTCAATTCTCCAATCAATCTCACTGCCACACACGCTATATAAGGGGATCCGTACGTGTGTGTGTGTGTGTGTCCGCGTATATACACTCAGGGGTGATATTAGTTAATCATAGCCTTCACTCAGCATAAATAAAGACCAATTACTGTTCTTCCCTATGGACCCCTCCACTATTAGCACACTAAAGACCCCAAAGAGTGCTGCCCCATAGCCAGTACAGCCTTGGTATAATAGTCAGCCTGCTGAATCACAATGATGAGCACTACAGAGGGTAACAGAAGGACAAGAATCACAACAACATAAAGGCTTGTGGAGATCAGTAAGTGTAATAATCAAAAGATAATAACCAGGATCGTTTATACCTCATCAGCAATGAATAAGCTTAAGACTTATATTTTGCCAACTACAGAGGTCAAATGACCTCCTGCCTGTAGGGTTCAAACATCACTAAATCGGCTTATAGAAGACACACAAAAACTCCAGCCGCACACACACACACACACCAACAACCGCGATGACAACCAGAAAGCGAAGCATTGCTGCAAACTCCGTAAAAGAATAACATTTACCTAGAACGTGAATAAAACAGAATTAAGTAAAAAAGGTATAGATAAAGTATGACAGTCCAGCCAAACCATTAGTAAAGATGAAAGTGCACACAGCTTCAGACTAGACAGTGATATAGGATCACTTATACACCAGATGTACCTGTGGGATACAAACACCTGCTAACCATCTTGCAAAAAAGCTAAAGCAAATGAGGACGACACAGAAACATCATTGAACAACTTTGTTTTACAAGACGTTTGAATATTAAAAGCAATTTTCACTTCTTTTACTGTGTTTCCTATGGTGATTCTAATCATTATTATTGCACACGGGAGATATTAAAGCTTAAATGGAAGTATGTTTTTCTTGCATGACAGTCATCTAATGATTGTCACAATAAGATTTTGTGACTGCAGTAACTGGTAAAGGCTGCAGTAAACAATAACCCAAATTGAGATGTTTCCATCATAACCAGTGACCTGTACATCATTAGCATTATAAAGACCTTACAATAGTGAAGTGATTTAATTACTCTGCAACAGCACCACGGGGAATTTTAATACACCCCTCCAAAGGAACGGATAAGTTAAGTTTATTTTATTAGATATGGACACCGCAAGAGCATTGGAACTGCAACATACAATGATGCACAAGCACCAGATGACATTAGATGCTGGCACACCCTTTATCAAGGAAATCCTGTTGTTAAGTTTAGACTGCTAGGCTCTTTTATACAGTCAACGGTCAACTTTTCCTATGTGATATTTAGCAAGATAAACATACGGTAAGTTTCAAAACTAAGAAAGCCACAACACACTGTGCCACTGCTTCCACAGCGCCATGTTCCTTTGTCCTCTCTTTGGGTGGATGTCTACGTTTGGACAAGTGACACAGCAGCTGGAGACATGTGCTTTGCAGCCCATGCACAAATGCAAAAATACACACACCCACACACACAAATAAAGTGGACCCTTGCTGGCAGCCACTCATCACCCAGAGAGGCCAACCTAATTTGGAGGACGGGCTCCTCGCTGCCTGCCGGTGAGGCAGCAGGGATTATGAGCCTTTATACACACTAATCTAGTTTAGCCACGCTGGGAGAGAGAATCTGTGTGTGCATATGTGTGTGTGTGTCTGTGTGTGAAAGAGGGCGAGAGCAAAAGAGAAACAGTAAAAAGGGAATATACATGAACGGAGTGCATAAGCATGTGTGCAGTATGTGTATACTCCGCTATCTGTGTGTGTGCGTGTGCATTTGTGTATCGGTGGGTTTGTGTGTGTGTGTGTGCCGAGTAACACAGTCTGTGTGAGCAGAGATAGGGAGGCTCTCAAACTGGTTAGGGATGTGCTTTAGCCTCTTGTCCTCTGACGGGAGCTGGCAATAACTACATAGGAACATTCACACACATACACAAAAGCGCACACTCACACACACAAACAGAGGTAACAGTGATACACAAACAAGCACACTCCAACTGGCATGATCAAAGATACTAAAGCGTTATATGTACATCTCAGATTGGATGTTAGTGTGTGTACTGGGAAGAGAGACTCGGAAGAGGGTCGTGTCTCATCTGCGTTAATATCTACACTGGGAGGTCAGAGGTCAAAGAAGCTGCTGGCGACTATCTGCAATCTCAGGTGTTGCTGGACTGGATCAACAGCTGGTTTACACACACACACACAGCACAATGCTGACAGGACAATTTCAAAACTTGTCTAGTATGTGTTAGCTCACTGTTTAAAACGTGTGTATCTAAACAGTGTCATGTGTAATTGGCTTGTTGACTCGGTTGGTCAGAGAAGCCATTACATTATGATACCTCTGTATGCATGTGTGTGTGTGTGTGCACGTGTTTGTGTGTGTTGCCGGTGAAGCGTGAGCATGAGGGTGAATTGTCTAAAAGCACCGACACATTCCAAAACACAGGAGACAGATCTCATGGCCAAACCAGAGCTAGGACCACACTGGGAATCACAGAGGAAGAGTTTAGGGGAAAGAGAGGGGGGAGGACCACAGACTGTACGAGCTTACAGTGTGTATGAGCGTTGGCTTGAATAATTACAGACTCGCCTGGTGTGTGGAGCCGAGAGTCTACCACAACACAGCACAAGTGATGACACCATACAGCAGACACACACGCATATACACACACACACGCACACGCACACACACACACACACACACAACAGCAATTACTGTATAAAGCATTTAAACAGCTGCTCCATATTCCCATTCCTCAAAACCACACATACATTCATGCACGCTTTCCAAGCCACCCAGTGACACAGACTGACTTCAACTGTTGCAGAAGGAAGCTATTTTTCGTACACATAAATTGACATGCAAATACAAACACACACACATACACAAGCTGGAGCAATTACACTCAATGTGCTTTAAATATACAACAAATACCGGGGCCCACTTCCTCCAGGTGTACTTGAAGGGGGGCTCAATTTTTTTATCAATTGGAGATCTCCACCTCTGCTTGTCTCTGGCATCAGACTTGTCCTGAGTGGACCACTGACACCATCTGGTGGATACTTATATCATTACGCATTCTGCACACTACATACTGTAACTGCGAAGAAGCACTCCCATCCTATGATAACCACTAATGATATTGACATGTAGTAAAAAAGAAAAAAAAAAGGGACAAATTCAATTTCCACTCATTCATATGAAAATGAAGATGACTTGTAAATTCCATGACATGCCATCAAGAAAGGCAAGACGTCTCCATAAGCAGGAAACCGAAACACAGAATCTGTCCAGACTGCAGTCACTTGGAACAAATCAAACAGCGACGGCAGACGCCGGCGGTTTTGATCTCTGGAGTCGGCCACAAGGTCCCAATCATTTCTCTAACTGGATATCCGTCTGTCGCACGGCACTTCCTGAGAATGAGCACTCTACGTACTGTACAGAGAGACAGGGAAAGAGACACAGATGGAGAGACTGAGAGAGAGATAGAAAGAAAGGAGGAAGCTCTAAAATGGGATAAAATAGCTGTGCAGAGGCATTTTACATGAAAACATTTATGTCTGTCTTCTTAGAAAGGTTATGCACTGCATGTTGGGGTATGTATTGCTTTGTATGTATGGTTTATATAAATAAAATTGACTGCACAAATAAAACAGCATTTGATTTAAATGGAGACTGGACTAATGTTGTACATACGGTATACTATATATATACTGTATACTATATATATATATATATATATATATATAATAATAAACTTTATTTATATAGCACCTTTAAAAAACAGAGTTTACAGTGATTTGACAGAGAAGGTAAAAACAGGATGCTCAGAAAGCAATAAAACAGAAAGCATTAAAATATAAAGCAAACAAAAGCAAGATGAAAGATTAATACAAAAAACTGCGCAATATCTTAGCTGTTCCTAGGACTGCACTCTTCTGGACAGAGATCTCAGATGTTGTTCCTGGAATCTTTTGGAGCAACTCTCCCAGTTTGGGGGTCACAGCCCCAAGAGTTCCTTTTGATATCCTGTTCCAGAGTCAGTGGTGTTACTCACCGAGCTATCCAGCCAATATATATATATATATATGTTGATAATTTTCATTTCCATCAAATGATGTGGCATCCTTTCGTTCCTAACACATTACCCAGTCCATATCAGTATAGATATCCAGCAGGATTTTTTTTCCCATTGAGATGTAATGTATTTTCAAAGTTGGAGCAGTGTGTATATATGTATATATATATATACATATATACACACACACACACATATTAAATGTTTACCCGTACAACTGGGATTATGCAGTAAGTGGAGCCAGATTGATGAATCATGGTGGGCACTTTCTTTCGTTCTGTCCTGTGATCTTTTTGTCCCTCACGCTGTATTTGTTTCTTCTCTCCCTTTTGATCCTCTATCCTCTCCCACTGCGTCATCCTCCTGTCCCACCTCCTTCTCTGATTTTACTCCTCAACCTTTCACACAGCCTTTCCCTCTCTAACCCATCCCCCACTAATCGTCTCCCATCTCTTCTTCTCACACACTTATCTATCTCTGTGAGTTATTACACTCACTCCTCTGTTATCTGTTCCATGTGGAATCCACCTCAGAAAGACATTTCCTCCTGGACTGCAGAGAGGACAGAGAGAAATGTTTGCGCTGACAAAAAAAAAAGATAGATATGGATGGATAGAAAGAAATAAAATTTAACTTTTGTCTACGGCTACAGAAGAGACAGAATGACTGATGGAGGGATCTGCCAAAAGAAAGACAGGGAGGGAGGAAAAAATATGCAAGAGCAATATATAAAATTTACAAGGGGATTAGTGTACAGCAGTACAGGACACATAGACCCCCACATGTCAACTCTGAACTTGTTAAGGTAGAACATCTGTGGTGGCGCAGGAGAGAGGAGGAGCAGGAGCAGGAGGAGGAGGAGGTCAGGGGTAAACAGAGAGAGCAAGAGAGAGGGGAGGGGGAGGAAAAAGGAAAAGAGCAGATCAAAGCATAAGAGGTTTGTGCTCCCTCTCTTGGCAAAACTCTGCGGCTGTGTGTGTGTGTGTGTGTGTGTGTGTGCTCCTGGCAGACTCAGACTAGGCATTAAAATCATTGGTGCCGCCAGCATGCCGCGGCCCCCACTGACAAGGGAGGGAGGTGAGTAGGGAGGGCAGGAGAGAGGGAGGGAGTCACCAAGTGCTAATCAGAGCCATGTGTGTGTGGCCAGCGCTGCTCTGAACAGCTGTTCCCATGCTGAGGACCAGGCCACCACACACACACACACACACAACCAAATGTCCAATAAAGCCATACAGGTATAATTAGTTTGCAGTTAACACAAACGCCACCGTGGCCGGCATGAATATGCTCCTAGTATATATAGTAAATAGAGATAGTTGAATAATAAACAGGAGGGAACGAGGGGTAATACACTAACTTTGTCATTTAGTCTTTCATAGATCTCCCTCTACACGCTTTGGGTACATTAATTTGGATTTTCTCTAATAATACAGATAAAGTCAATTACAAGCGAATGACAAAAAATGGAAAACAGAAAGAGACGGAGAGAGTGACAGCGGTAAGGGAAGTGGCATGTCTTTTCCTCCGTCTACCAGGGGGACAACAGGAAGAGTCAGAGAGCAGAGGGAGAAAGCTCTGTTATTTATTCTATCAATGGATGGAGGAAGAGACCCCCACTTTACAACCCACCCCATTAGAGACGCGCACACACATCACACAATACACACACACTGTACTCTACAGGGCATCGATTCATCTTACTTTGCTTGTTTAGATTAGCTGTTTTAGATTTAGTAATTGGATCTTTAGGCTGCAACAGTGCTCTCTGAAAAAGTGTTAAGCATACTGTACTCTTGGTGTGTGTGTGTGTGTGTGTGTGTGTGTGATCGCGGTAGAGCTGTGATCAGCCTTGGGTAATGGGTCTCTTTGTAGTGGGCAGGGAAGTAGAGGAATGTCAGGAATCTCCCCAGAGGATGCAGGGTCTGTACAGCCAACGCTCTCGCACTCTCTCTCATGTTCAGCGGTATGGGTGTGCATGGTGCATATACTGTATGTGTGTCTACACGCATGCACAGAACAAACACAGCAGCTGAAATGAGCGTAAAAACATTTCGAGCCAATAAAGTTCACTAACAACCCCAGGAGCGAATAAAATAATGCTTTTATGAACGACCTTGGGCTTAAATTGGGAGATGAAAGAGTTGATGGTCAGATTTGGTCAAAAGCTCTAATCGCTTTACCAGCTACACTTGATAGTGACACAATAAATTGCTGTTCTATCCTGTGGCTCTCCCCGTTCAGTGTGTGTGTGTGTGTGTGTGTGTGCGTGTGCGTGCTGTCTGTCGACTCCAGGCTAAACTGAATTCCTTGCTGCGGCACACTTTTCAGCCGTAATGTTTGTAACACAATATGTGCTGGCAGCCAATCAGAGAAGAGCATCCAGTTGATAACAGAGCCTTTGCAGATCATGAGTGAATTGAGGTTGGAAAGCAGGCAAGCGTGCGTGTGTGTGTGTGTGTGTGTGTGTGTGTGTGTGTAAGTGTGTGTGTGTGTGTAAACTAATGCAGATCCCCAGCGGTGCTCTGTTCTGCATTAGAGATCACACACAAGAAAACACACACATGCACACAGCAAAAAAGGTGAGTCATAGTGGCACTTGGAGCAGTGAAACACAAAGGCAGAAATGATAAAGACACAGTATCAGATGTGTATCACCTGAGGGAACATACGTACATTTGCAAATGACACATCACTAGCTGTGGTGTTACACTGGGAAAGAGAGAGTCAGTCTGAGAAAAGTGAAGCCATGCACAGAGCTGACGGGTGTGGAGACTGAACAGAACCACACAAAGCACAGCTTTTGCACACACACACACACAAAAACACACACACACACACACACACACACACACACACACACACAAACACCAGACAGATGAAAAAGAAAGCAAGATGTCCAGTGTAGTCAGAGGATGGAGAGAGAAGAGAGAGAGGAAGGGAATGAGTGATGTTATGAGTGAGATGAGTGAGTGCAGACCCCACCAGCAAACAGATGTTCAGCACAGCATATATAGGCTGCGATTCTGTCACTGTAAACACACATTGTTTTCTCATGGAAACTGATATCGCTCATCTATTTAAAGGTTTTTTTTTAAGTCTCCCACTTTATTTCACAACCGTCACTCACCACAAAAGAAAAATCAACACGCTGACCCTCACCTCCTTGTCTCTCTCATTTTCACATCCATCTTTTTTCCTCCTTCTGCCTTCTGAGGAGAGAGGAAAAGAAAAGGCAGGAGAAGGGGAGAGGGAGAAGCAAGACTGTATTAAGTGGTGACCTAGTGAGCTTTTGGGGGGTCTGTGTTTAAGGGGCCAGGGCCAGGAGGGCATCAAGGGCTGTACTGAAACCAGAGGACGCTGGGGAGTCAAAGGGCACACACCAGCATGAGCAGTTACCACTGGACCAACAACAACCAACAACTCTGACGGTGGAGAGAGTCAAGGGGAGCGTATACAGGAGAGCAGGACAAACCGCTACAAGGTGTGGGAGAGAAAAATCAGTGACCGTAACGGTGTGGAAAGTGGACCACTTCACTTCCATCTGCAGCAGCTACAGGTACTTACAGGTGTTAAGTCTGGTAATGATACTGTTGTTTCCAGGCCAGTGAGCAGCGGCCCACCTAAACCTTTGCTGCAGGGATCAGCGAGGCAGAGCTGTTGCAATGAACATCTGACACAGCCAAAGAAAACGTGACACGGGGAGGGGGCCCACGGGTTTTCTTTGCAATGTGTACAAAGTGAACGCAGCACACAAACACCAAGTGATTGGAGTGCATCCATTGTGAAGCCTGCTGGGATCTGGCTCCTGTACAGTAAAAGCTCAATCCTCTGTGTCTCTACCTACAGCTCCGAAACTGTACATATCGTAAAAAAGCACCCCCCCCCCTCTCCAAATAGACAATAAAGAGTAGCCAGCAGCCCCTGGACGCGGCACCATTCACACTTTAAAAAACCCCAGCAAAGACCTATTTAAACAGGACCACGTTACAGCCCCTCATAAAACAAATACACACAGAAATAATTGTATAGACACGGCAACTTAGGAAGGTGGGGGGGAAGCCTCTCCATGGGGGGTACCGGGGCGCCACACCGAAGAGTGGTGGTGTTGAGGGGTGGTGTGTAGAAAGGGTGGGAGGGAAAAGGAAAAAAGGGGGAAGGAAGAAAAACAGATCCCACAGAGCTACCGTGCAGGCGCCAGCAAAGACAGCAAGGGTGGAAAGGAGGGGAGGGGGGAGGAAAAGAGGGGGAGAAAGACCCTGGTGAAACTCTCAACAGATGCGTGAAGCCCTTGTCAGCATTCCTGCTAGGTAACGCAAGGTCAGGAGCAAGCAGGAAGACAATATGAGGACTATTTGGGCTCCCTGAGCGCCAGATGTGTTTTAATAAGACGGCTGCCCTCCTAGCTAATAAGGTCAGCCTCTGGCTCCAGCCAGACGAGCAAACAAGTAGACTCTTGGCAGGAATTCAGCTCCAGCTTGGCACAGCCTCCCTCCCTGCTTCCTGCCCCTCTCTCTCTCTCTCTCTCTCTCTCTCTCTGTGTGTGTGTGTGTGTGTGTGTGTGTATGACTCACTCCGGCTCATACACCCGCCTTTTATTAGACACTTCCCTTTTTCTGCAAGGGGAGAGGGAGAACTACTGCCTAAAAGCTGGAGCCTTTCAGAACATCTGTGCTTGGATCGTGCGCTAACATGTGCACACCCACACACACGCATATAAACACATGCATTGTATACAGTTCGCCTGCTGCACAGTTCACGCCACGGACTACCTCTTACCGCTGAATGTGATAAAAGCCACTCCGCTAATGTTAATAGAGAAGTGACGAAAAACTAAAATAAAGTTCCAAAAATAATCCCTGGACCAATAAATCTGACTCCTCCAGAGGGGAAAATAAAAAAGTGGCATCGGCGGCAGAGAAGATTGGCTGGCTCTACACCGAAAAGGGAGACCGAGGAGGTGAAGAATGCGGCGGAGGAGGAGGAAGATTAAGAGTTGAGAATGAGAATAAAAGGAGGGAGAAACTAAGAAAGACAAAGAGAGAGATCAAGAGTGAGAACGAGGACTCAATTGGCAGCAGTGGTTGAGGGTCTGTTTACACACCTCCTGCCAGTTGCTTATTGGGTACAAAAAGAAAGAAAGAAAGTCACTGTCAAGCTAGTCCAAACATTGTCTGGCATTTAAACTTGTTCAATTGTCCAATAAAGTTGTTGAGAGCCGAGCAAGAGATCCAAGAGTAACCGGAGTCGCTGTCTCTCACTAACATCCATTTGTAATGCTATCGCCGTATTTAAAACATGTGGATGCGTGTCACTGAGCAGAACCCAGGTGCCACAGGAAGCAGAGGAGGAAATGTGATTAAGGGGACGTCACAAGCAAAGTGCTGGGTAATTTAACTTGATAAACACAGGGAAGCACACAAATAAACTCTCACACTAACAAGATCAATAGTTTGCTTAATTCTGTTCTGAATGTAAGAGAAGACACACACACACTATCCTCCTGGCTCTCTCTCTGTGACCCTCTGAAGTACAGTTGACGTCATCCTCGGCCTCACACAAAATCAGCCCATCAAAGACAGACCCTCTCCTAATGGTGCCTGCAGTCCTCAAATATTTACCTCAGGGCCGGGCCACGCGATACCACACACACACACACACTGCTCTCCAGACACACGGCCCCCGCTCTCTCACCTATACCTCCCATTCACACACGCACACAACTTCTTTACACACATGATCAGTCAGGGGCTTAATGGGTAATGGGAGAAATGTAGGAAAAGTGAAGAATTTCCTGACACTGGCACCACTGTGGTCTGTTGTGATATTTAGGCAGAGGTTTCCTGCCTTTACCGCAGACACTTGGCATGTAACCGTTGCCTTTTTCCAATGCTGGTGCACATTGTGTCATCTTTGCGTTCTATAAACCTCAGTGAAACAGACAGCACAGTATACGTTTATGATTTTACAACAATTATTTTACCAATTTAGGGCTTCTTTTAGTGTTGTGTTAGAATGATCCTGATTTCGCTTCTGATTCCCAGCCATACGCTGTGTGCCCATGAGAGTTGGCTTGTCCATTTGTCTGTGTTTATTGGACACAGGGATCGGACAGGAGACCATCATTCATCACCAGGTTAGAAAAGGTTTCTGTTCAAGAGGTTAGACCTTTCTGCTTTAATGCTAGCAGACAGGGAACATTTGGCTAGGTGTAATTTGAGATAACCTCATCACAGCAAGCACAAGGTTAGAAGGTCAGCAGGCCTTATCGTTCAGCAGCAGGCCCTGTTTCTGTTCCACGCTGACCCCCTCTACATGCTGACTCTGTCTTACACACAGAATCAGACACAAATGTGTCTGTGTTTCCACGGTTGCAGCAGGTCTATGGGTTGATGTATAGCAGCTTGTAAAGCGGGGCTGTCAGTCAGCTTTAACAGCCTATCACAGAGATCCAACAGGACCACAGCCATGCATGCAGGCTGAGGCCAATGGCCGGCTCAGCAACACTCCATAAAAGTAACTCAGTCTCCATGCACACGGACTCAGCCAAGTACAACAAAACAACAGAGAAAGACGGCTTTGATCTACACTGACACATGCTCACACTCAAGATGCTCCGGTGCTCAAAACGTTCTCACATGTGTGCGCAAACGCATCACAACCGGTCACACTGTCTGTGTGCCCGTCTCACACAATCACAAGCCTATACACGCACACACACACACACACACAACCCTGAACAACTCTGACACCTGTGGAGCTTTGTGGTGTGGGAGTCCGTCCAAATCCTTCTATCAGTCCAACACGGAGGACACATGTTCCATATTGAGTGGAAGTCAGCATCTGATCACTCCCCGGCCAGCGTCAGTCTGTCTGAGGCTCTGGTTTGTAGAAATTGCTGTGCTTACCGCTCTCCTCAGGCAAACCAACAGGTGGACAATATTGGCTCAGAGAAACCCCATCTGGCCTGGACCAAACACACAGTCAGACTGGTACAACAATTACAGTTTGGAGTTCAGATGGTTTCATTTCATAGCGTTTAATGCAGGTACAGATTTGATTATAAAAATACATGTGTATTGCTAGAGGTTGGTTTCACCAACTGTTAAGACATCTCGCAGTAAATTCAAATAACCATATCCTGGACAGTATATTGACTTTTCAATTTGTTCTGTGAGAATTTAAAGACCTTTAATTGCCACTGAAATAACCATCATAAACCCCTTGGATATCACGTCATTAAAAAAATACATGTTGCACACAAATCAAAAAGGTACATGCTGTATGCGTTGATTTACTTGCAATCTGTGGCTAATTATCTTTGGATTCCATATAACATTGATATCAACAATGGTAACACATAGTTTAAATAGGGCCATAGAAGCTACCACGGAGGATGCTGCGGTCGTGTCCACTGTATTTTATTGATTTATATTTGTTCAGCAACCTGGGGAGAGTTTATTTTGTACAATCAATAATGTACACATAGAAGGAATCCAATAAGCTTACTCCAGTTACTTCTTAGCCTTTAAAGATTTTAGGCTAACAAAATAATAAACAAATAAAGACTTCAGCACATTTATTTTCCTTGAAGTGTGGATATGGCTTTGAAACACCATTTAGCCTCATGTTGCAAAATAAATCTGCAGGCATTAAAATCAAAACGTTAACTGAGTAAATAAAATGTCAAAAATTCGATTGATTAAAATATTCTTGAAACTCTAGAAACTGTCTTTGAGTTCTGGTTCATGTTTTGACAGTAGTGAAGGGTGCTTGGGGGGGTAACCTTCAGTAATTCTAGAATCCTGGATACAGCTGCAATTTTAATGTATGGCCATACAGTATATGGCCATACATTACATATACATTACACATGAAAGTCACAAGAGGACACGAGCACACTTAGGGTAATAAGTCTGGCAGACACACATTTGTGTCAACTGAGTGTAAATAAATATTCATTAGTGTGCTGCTAAGCTACCTGACCTCTGACCCACTCACTTCCTGTCCTCCGAGGGTATCAAGGAGCAGAGCTGCAGGCGGATATGAAGCCTAATAAAGAGTTCACTCTTCTTTGCCTGTCTCCTCTTTTTGTCCTTTTCTGTTTGATGCGTAGCTTGTCTGCATTTTAAGTGGTTTTCAAAGACACACGTGCAGTAGCAGAGAGGGGATGTCACACAGAAAGGTCTCCCCAAACATCACAGGAATAATAAGTGTTGATTGAGTTAGCACTTCCAATTAATAAACTGAACAAGCTCCTGTTACTATAGGAACCAGCACAAAGGTGCCATATTATAGCCATTTTGTCTCTTTAAAGTTATAGACGACTATCAGCCAAAAAAGCTAAAGCTATTGTTTTCTTGGTAATTTAACAATCACACAGTGTAGTTGGCATGAGACGGGGATTATATTGTTGATTAAAATAAACATGTGTTGGCGCCGTCACAAGTCAGCAACCGGATCAAAGCATAATTTATTTTTTTAATCCAGGAGACAAATCTTAGTTATCATTATATACCATACACTTAGAATAAAATGCTCCCCCTGTTCACTGCTGGTAGACTACATAGTCACAAATCTTTTATCTTTTTATGGTAATTTGAAGAACCTTATCATTTGGGCCTCTTGAACAGTTAAGCACTATAACATTAACAGTCTAATGAATTCAAATGAGTAATAAGGCTGACACATCTGGTATTTATTAGCCTGGCATTATTCTTGTTTTTTGACGTCTATACCTGTTTCTGATGCACCAAAGCTGCAACAACATACCTCCAGGAACTCAAATACGCCCCTCTGATCCTTACCAAGCTCTTGCAGGCTTTCACAACACAGATAACAGTCAGCTGTGCGTCTCTGGCCTCAAAGCACAACAGGCAATAGGAATGACTTATGTAGCTTTAGAGGAAATACGGATCTGTGCCAAAGCACAATGACCCCGACAGCCTTCACAATTAGTCATACATACACACACACACACACACAGACACACACACAAAAACAAGGATGTCCTCTCCCTCCATACTTTATTTGTGGGCTTAGTGGATCCAGTCCATATTAGTGACCTTCTTCATCCTGTCTGATATGATACCATCAGTAAAACCGACTGCCCAGTCGAATCACTGTCACCTGACTGGAAAAGCCGCTGATGACACTGGACAGAGGTTAGGAGACAGGGTGAGGATGAAACAAAGAAACTGCAGCACGAAACAGGGAGTGATCAAGGAAACACGACAGTGAGAGAAACAGACCTGATGGATGTAAAGATGGGTGAACTGGAGGGTAAAGAGCTAAACCAACCGGTTCAACAGAGAAGAGTAAGGAGATACAAAAGACATGAAATGAAAACAGGTAAAAGGAGAAAAGGAGAGAATCAGAGACATGTGTGTGTTTTTGTTGAGGTTCAGAATGATGTTGAGGGAGATGAAGAATTAGTCATGCTGTGACACATTCAGAGTCAGTAAAAGCACACAGAAATATTTCACTAAACACACACGCACACACATAAACACACCCTTTTATCCCCGACCGGCTGGCAGTAACCTTTGAGTTTCTTTAGAAAATAAAATATAGACTGAATCAGATATTCATATGGTCATATGTGGCCTCACAGCTGATGTTTAATTATTATCTTTTATAGATTTTGCCTCATTTTACTCATCAGAGAGTAAGACACTCTATATACAGTTTGTATGTGAGCACATAAACATAAACAAGATGCCCCTGCATCAAAATACTTGTAGGATTATAGTGATTTTATTAATGAATATACCTAATGCAATCATACAAAAATATAATATAAGAAACAGTATAAGACGACTGATAGGTGGCAGGACTATTTGGTGAAACCCTAGCTGGATTAATCTGACATTTTCATTTTTGACACAAACATATGATTTAACATTTCTTAGAATTATTGGATGAGAACATTACAGAGAAGATTACAGGGTAGGGACTGGGAAGTTTTGACTAGCGTTGGATGTCATTGTTGGTGAAGTATAAAGTACTGACTCTGAAAAATCAATACATCAAACTGCAGATTCCAAGTTAAAGCAGCAAGTCAAACGTCTGTACCAGACAATATACGGACAAAGAACCTCTTCTAACTTTACACACTATGTCAGTCTCAAAAAAATGCCCAATCACTTAACTGTGTCGCACTGACTACTTTTCTTAGAGAAGAGGAAAAGACCAGGCACCAGAGAGAGATAAGGCAGAAAAAGCGAGACAAATGTGTGGAGAAGGAGGTCAAGAGTTATCACCCTGGGTGACCTGAAGCGATGTGCCAGGACTTGTCATCACCTTCGCAAAACAGAGAGCAAGAAACTTGAATCAGAGCCAGAGAGGAAAAGCAAACACACGGAGATCAAAACCCAACTGGACTCTATTTCATACATCATCTGCTTTGTGTGCACATTGCAAGGCTGTGCATGGTGCATGTGCTCCTCTGCATGCATTCATGTTGCAGAGAGCCTTCTCTTTTCCAGTATGTGAGGCAAAGTGTTGGTCATATGGTTGTGTTCGGAAGACCCCCGTCAGAATGGACACCTCCTTAGTCTTTAATGCCCCCCCCTGAGGTGTGAGATCATGTCTGCACCAGGGATGTTGCCAACAGAACAGAGAAGCATGCACAAACCAATGTGTGTGTGTGTGTGTGTGTGTGTGTGTGTAAGCATGTGTGTGAAGCAGATGGGAGGAAAGAAAGAAATTGGAGAGGGGTAAAAGGAGTGTAGCGACAGAAAGTCTGCAAGAGCATGTGTGTGTGTGTGTGTATGTGTGTGTGTGTGTGTGTGTGTGTTGGACTGAGGGGGCTGTAAGGGGTTAGGGGGAGGCAAAAGGGAGAGGAGAGGGGGAGTAGTGTGGTTAGGCATCCAGAGTCGGTGAACATTTTTCTGGCAGGCCTTCACTATGCTCCTGGCTGCTTGCCCGGCTCTGAAGCAAACTTAAACAAACTCCTGTTGCAGCCATCTGCTGGGCCCGCGGGATAAATCACAGCACTGCTCCGCTCTGTACTGCTCAGCCGCACCACTATCAGGTTACTGTGCTAGTGGCCTCACACACACACACACGCTCACTCTTAGGCATGCAGGCACACACTACAGTCGCTCTCTCATCCACACACACACCGAGCTACGCGTCAGCCTGGAGCCAGGGCCTGCCATCGGGCTCACACCACCAGGAGAGGCCAGCAACATGTGGCCCTGCTAATACCACAGGGACAGATGAAGAGGAGGGGGAAGAAGAGAGAGAAAAAGAGGGGAGGAAGGGGGGGAAGAGAAACGGGGGGGTGGCAGAGACAACGAGGAGGACTGAGGTGATGTGGGGCCGGGGAAAGATGGACAGAAGACGGAGCTGGGAGAAGAAAGAGAAAAACAGGGCGACCTCTGACACCTAACTCGAGCCAAGTGCTATTTTTATAGCCCCCCGTAGAAGAGAAGAACATAAAAACATGTAGAACCCCTCTGCCTCTGTGGGCTTTCATAACAACTGAAGCATTTTATAACGGGGAGGAAACTCCTCCGTCCCCGTTATAAAAATCTTTTATGTTATAAAAGATTTTAACTTTCCATTCTTCTCTCTAATTTTCATGGTAAAAGGATCTTCTAACCTAAAACTACTGTTGCCAATAAATCTTGATACAACAACATGTAGAATCAGTAACTGTGCAGCGGTACCCCAAGGAGTTTGGAGATCATCTGCAGGTTAAATCTACTCTGGTGGTTTACCACTCTGGCTACTTCACTGTGGCCTTGAGGCTGTGCTCTGCACATTAACCATGACTAGCCCATTGGTCCACATTGCACACAACTCCTGACCATGTGGGAAATGCCACTGACCAAGTTGGCAGGTCATATATTAATAATAATAATAATAATAATAAACTGTATTTATATAGCACCTTACATACAAGAAATGCAGTTCAAAGTGCTTTACAACAAAGATATCAAATGCACCAAGTGCTTAACACAATAGAATGCCATAAAACAGAGATGCAGTTAAGAAAAATATATTAGCATACTGCTAGCCTCATAGCCTTGGATTAGGTTAGGTATGCTTTCAATAAGTTGTAGACATAACCATCAGTGGTAAACAGCCACATGAAATCTATATTGATAACATTTCAATGTTGCGAATGGCATACTTGAAAGGGATAGCAGGCAAAAAATAACAAATAAATAATGATAGGCCTATGGGAAATATCTGTGGTATCTATCTGTCACACAGATGGAGAAACTGATTCGGTTTATTTCTGACTCATAGGATGGTCATGTCAGTGTGGGAGACTCACCCATGGAAACTATTCACAAAGTCCCTGTAACTCCTGACTATGTCTGTGTGTGCTCAGGCGTGTGTGTCCATGTTTATGTGTGGGGCCACTCATGGATTGGCCACTGAGAACATCTCTACTGGAGTCTACACCACCTGGCTAATGGTTAGGTCCCTCTGAGTAACCTTTATTTGTTTGCATGATGCTTTGGATTACCAAGGCAACTGGATCACAACCCAAACTAAGGCTTTACCAAGTGTCAGATGTTAACCTCTCGTATGCTGTTTACACGTGCATTTAGATGCAACTGCGGCAGGCAGAACCTAATGATTCCTGTACAAAGTACAAGACAGCAATTAGTGTGACACCACTGTGCAGTCACTCCAACCTGAAGATCTACTTAGCAAACAGTGTAGAAACTACATAATACTAGATGTGTCATGACTACTGTATAGTCTGTGAACTGCATTCTTCCAGAGGTATCACAGTCTCTAGACTCATGAGAGGCTCAGTCCAAAACTCCCTCTCTGTCTCCTTCTTCCCAGCTGTCCTGGAGCCGGTAGGACAAGCTGAGTATGTGAGAGACCAGGTGGCTGGACGGCATGTGTGGGGGCGGGCGGGGGTCAGGGCCAGGACTTGGGGATGCTGACGGGAGGAGGGAGTAATTCAAGGAGGCAATGTCTTCTTCAGCCAAACGGTTCCCTGAAGATCACCAGTAATGCTCATCATTATCTCTCCTCTGGTTGGCTGACAGAAAAAGGCTGAAGCTACATAGCGGCTGGTTGGTTGGAGCCAGTGGTTGTCTGTCTATTGAGTCGAGGGCACGAGGTTGTGCAATATACAGTATTTAGTCCACTACAGGCGGCTAGTTTGGCTCCAGCTGACATCTCCAGTTTTCTTGACAGCAGGGTAACCGTGAGTCTTCCCTCTCTTCACCCTGTTAGAATTATCAGCGGAACAGAGGGCGAAATGGAGGTCAGGGGGAGGATGCAAGAGCAAAGTAAAGTGGGAAATGAAGAGGAAGAGCAAAAGAATGAAGAATCACATTCACACAGACCTTCAGCAACACTTGGGAGGTCTAAAAGAGCAAGACTAATGAGTAGCACTTAATAGCAATGAATAATATCCAGTCAGCTGAGAGCGCAAGTTACATGTTAAATGTCTGGCAAGGAAATGGGTCGCTATAAGCTACTGTGCTGCCACACACTCCAGCTGTGTCCAGGTGCAGAACCACACACACACAGCTGTGGCACAATCCAGCTGCATTTGTCAGCACAAGAGCAAACACCTGCCAGTGCTCCCAACCACCTGGCAGACACACATGTGCACAAACACACACATTCACACATCTTGCAGCTGTTCCGTATGTAAATTATGATCAAAGATTACATACTGTATGTGTGTATGTAAGTGCAAGTCTGCAAATGCAGGCATTTATACGTGACAGTTGGTGAATGTGCGTTATGGCCAAAGGGCAGCTAGCAGAGAGAGCTGAGCTATAGTTACATTACACTCTATCCTCTATAATTACCACAGTCAATCCAGGTTTACTACTGTAAAAGCCAGACTCCAGGGCAGTGCAGCACAGCGGCCTTTACTGCATCACCACTCTTCCACATTGGCCTCTTGCCACACCATGCCAGCCTCCAGTGTTCCAATTTCCTACAATTTCAGATGTACAGTATAGAAAATGGATTTGGCATGTGGACTTGCCTAAAAATATCTAGATATTACCAAAAAAAAAGTACATTGATAGACTCTTTGGTTAGAAAGAAAACAAGATTTCATCCAGTACAGTTACACAAACACATGTATACAAAACAAAGGGAAGACATTTCTGCAGAATAAGATAGACCAAAAGATATTAAAACAAATTAATTACTTTAATTAACTAACTAACTAAACACCTCTGGTGAAATTCCTTCAAAAAATAAACTTCAAATGATCCACAATGATAATCAATAGATAGTGGTAATGTCAGTTCTTCTGATGTGCGTCTGGGCAACATAAAACATATTGAAGACTTGAAGTGTGCTTGGTTGATTGACATTTGGATTTTCTGGCCATAATAACTGACAACGATGGTGGTGAGCAGGGAACTCAAATCCAAGCTTCCAAACATCTCTTCAGAAACCTGTGGGTGAAATTACTACATACCCTTATGAGCCAGAGGTCACGGCAGGGGGAATGCAAGAAAGTGAGGCTACTGCTTTAGCTAAGAAGACCCTGCACACCCTCACAGGTGTTTTCAGTTATTTTTGGCTGATTACATCTCTTCCCAGGTTAAAGCTGAGCAGAGGTATGCTGGGAGGTTGCTGAGGTCACAAAACTCCATAAATAGGAATCATAAAAGGTACAAATTGTCCCGCCCTAACAGGTACATCAAAACTGACAGGAGAGTCAGGGAGATGTGAATCAAGCACAGTCTTTACGTGCCTAAACAGTTATGAGAGGAGGTCTAATCAGCAGAAGATAAGTGAAAACACCTGCGTGGGTGGATCATGAGAGTGTTGAGGTTTAAATCCTCTGGGGACCAAAAAAGTGTTTGGGAAACAGTTGTCTCCAGTGCCAACAGAGGTTCCATGTGTCACTGTGGCATGTTGTTGATGGGCTATGATCTGACACAAAGACAAACTGTGAGAAACAACCAAAGCAAACAAGAACAAGACAATAAGAGAGGTCACGTTTATGTATCTCCCTCTGCCAGGCAATCCAGCATTCATTTAACCACAGTTCCATACAAAAAAGGACACAGATAAACTTGTAACATTCTGACATCTGACAGTCTGTTCAGACAGACTTTAGTCTTGCGTGAAAGAAATTGCAGCCCACTAATTTATTTGAATGAGACCAGGGGGTGCCAACGCAGGGTGTCCTGGCTTAACTTTTGCGTCACGGTGTTGCGTCGGTCGGCCAATCAAACATGTGAAAGCACACGTTCCTGGTAAACTACTGTTTTTAAAGTGAATGCTCTATTTCTACTTTTTTGCATCGCAGTTGTTGCGAGGAAAGACAGTTCAGTCAGACAACTCACGCTGAATGTTCATTATAGCAGCAGAACATATCGTATCGGCGTCTAGGCTCCGACCTCAACACTCCCAGCAGCCTTTTGCTCAATGAAACAGAAACCAACCTGAGGCAGCAGTGCCACACTCTTACCGTCTCACAGTTGCAGTGAGCTACCACACCGTCATTCACTCTTTGCACTCAATGACATTCCTTTCTGTACCAACACAGGATGTGAGGAAACTTCTGACACTGTTTGATTCAATCACTCTCTCCTTCCCTCTTTGGCATTCTCCTGCTTCCTCTCATCAGTTGTCTGCCAGGGAATTTTAACATTAATCCATCCATTTGGACTTCCAACCTATAAACACAATCAACAGGAGAAAACCTATGCCTTTTGGGTCAGCACTTAATCACATTTTTGCAGGGATGAAAAGTTAGCTGCATGGAGACCTTTAATCTTTGAAGTTCATCTCCTGGAGTTTATCCAATTGCATTAAAACTTGCATAACAAATTCTCACCTGACTTCCAGTGTTTTCATTCTCTGCCAGACCAATGTTCTCTGCATTGAAATCAAACTACATAAAAATCAAGGTCGTGTCATACTCTGTTTTATGAATTTTTAAATCATTTAATATACAGAGATAGATATATAGATACGGTATATATAGAGATAACTTTCTGGAATATGTGCTGTGTGGGCAACTTTTGCTGGAATGAATGGATGCCATCTTGAACTCTTATATCAAGTTCTCTTAATACATCCATGACGTAAATGCATAGTGAACATGCATGAGTACGTGTACTGTACGCAAGCATTGAAAAGGGGTAAAGGTAGTTAGATCAAAGGGTTCTCTTTTCCAATTACAGCAGAAAACCAACACCATCTTTGACATTACAAAGAGTAAGAGGGTCAGGACCTGCAGGATCAAACACTAACCAGGACACACACACAACGTGGCAGGCTAGGTACAGCAAAGAGCTATGGGACAAGTCTGGGGTGTTGTGGTGTCCCTCAAACTACTACTGGGGGATGCTTGTATATAGGTAAGTCTCTGCAGGGTTGCGACATAAAAGGGGAGACAAAGAATGAAAGATTGGAGCACCTCCATCTCATCTGCTCCACACAGGATCTGATCTCTCCATTCAGATATGGTCAAGAATGCACTGAGGGATGCGAGCGGGAAGAGGGTGATTATAGCTTTGAGTGCTAAATCAAATCCCACCTCCAGCAGCTTTGATATTAAGCCCCTCAAATACCAAAGGATTCCCTGTGAAACGCAAGGCTGTCTGTCAAACTGCACCGCTGGGAGAAGAGAGAAGCACAGCTGCTGGAACTTTACAGGATACATGCAATATGAATGGTCACACACTCACATGTCTCATATTAACACAGTTTTAATAGAATCTCCTTTCTGGGTAAAACAGGCAATGTGGCCAGCATGCTGTAATATTTCCTTCTATGATGAATTGATGAGAATGGGACTCCTTTCTCTTCTGTTTTCCTCTGGCTGCAATTTAAATCCCATTAACCCCCGTCACCTTCCCTCAGCCTCCCATTCCTCTTTTCTCTTCTTCGTCCAATAATTCTCCCAGGGTAATCTTTCTCTCCCTTTTCAACTTCACGTCCAGATTTGATGTGTAATTTTGCCCTTACTCCTTCTTTCACCATGCCATAAATCTTAGTGGGCGACAGTGTCAAGACGCCGGCGTGTTTTTCCTGCGACAGCAAATACCTCCTTTACAGGATATGGGCCGTGCAGTCAGAACACAGTCGACCTTTACACAGAAAACACACAATATGCACACAAAGGAGCGGAGTGTCAACACAGAAAACATGCAATGCTAACACACACACACCTCTTCCTTACACACACACACACACACACACACACATAGACTGAATGATTGAACTCCCACAGAAACCTGCCTCTGCTCTTGTAACAGGTCAACAATAATCATGCCCTCGAAAAGTCACTCTGCAGACCACCATACAAAAACAAACATCCATGTGTGGACACACACACACACCATATACACACGCATATACATATGCGTGTGTATGAGTAAGAGGCGTAATATGTATGCATGTTCTGTATCTTTGAACAATTATGTAGTATTTATCTTTGCAGGGCTTGACTAATTATTGATTTATTTTCTGTATTAGCCCCTCATGTCCCTGTAAAAGCGGAAGACACATGCTGACCATAAGAAGACAAGATATAAAAAACAAGCAAGATATGAAAAAGAAAAAGAAAAATTAAAATGAAAAAAACAACTGCATCTGCAGTTAACTTTTAAGAAAATCATTTGGACATCTTTTACTGTTAATAATAATAATAATAATAATGATATGTACTGATAGAGAGGTTTGAACAAGTTAAACTTTCAACTGTTTTCCCAGAAGCTGCTTTTCTTGTTCTTCAACTAATCCAGAGCCAAAGCGGATACAATCTGACTATGTGACCCTTCAAGATTGTGTGAACACCAGTAAACCCAAAACATTCCCATTATTTGCCCAGTCTATTTGTCCTCTTTTTTTCAACTCAAGTCATACACTGCCTGGTCCCAAAAAAAGTCACCACTTGGATTTAATTAAGCAAATAGGTAAGAGCCTCCCATTGGATAATTACTGCATGGGTGATTATGTTTCAGGTGGTAACAAGTTATTTAACCCTAACTGATGCAGTGAGAAGCGTCTCATTTCTTAAACAACCATGTCGAAAGACGCATCCTGTGGTCGTGGAAAAGCTGTTAAGCAGTTTCAGAAGGGTCAAATTATTGGCATGCATCAAGCAAACAAAACATCTAAGGAGATTGCTGAAACTACTACAATTGGGGTTAAGAACTGTCCAACGCGTTATTAAAAACTGCCAAATTACTTCCACGTCATGTAGTGTATTTTATAAATAATGCACACGTGTTTAAGTGCAGAATGTGTCCGAAATTAGGCACAAAGGGCTTGGTAAATAAAAATGGCCCTCGTTATGTTGCTTGAAGGAACTTCGGAAGAGCAAATGCATTATGTGCCATCCTGCTGCCAGCTCATTAAGCAGAAATATGATTAAAACAATGTTTAATGTAACTACATGCACGCAACGGTTTTAATGAATCAACCACAAATCGTGGACATCTGTTCATCAAGTGAAAGATCTGACCTGCAGCCCCTCCCCAGACGCCGGCTGGTCGCCTATACTTACACACCTGTCAAAGGTCATATCCAACATACTAATTAAACACAGTGAACATGAGAACCACCTATCACTTATGTTTGTGTGTGTGTGTGTGTGTGTGTGTGTGTGTGTGTGTGTGTGTGTTACATTTAACAGCTATTAGAGTGTCCTGTGGCAGATCTCATTTCGTGGGCTAATTCATATCTTACCAAGCGGGGAAACAGACAGCACAGCATCGTCCACCCTTTTCACACTTGACAGTGCAAGCATTCATACATGCACGACAATGTTTACACCAAAAGAAGCATGATGATTAAAAACTGAGATCTCATTCTAGCCTTGATCAAAGACTTAATTTGTGTCTATCTTGGTCTTGGTTATATCTCTGAATTCTGAGCATTAAACATGAAGTCATTGCTCTGCTCTGCACCGTTGTGTTTTGGGGCATTGGGGGAAGCTGCTGTGTGACACTAAAAACTAGAATAGAATACTGTGTGTGTGTGCGTGTATCTTTGTACAGCCCCCCTCCACCAGGGACACACACTGCTAAGGGGAACCAGATGGGCACTTCCTGACAGCCCAAACCCCAGTGATGACAGACCCTCTCAAGCATATAGCATGACACTAGAGGACAAAAGCACCTGTTCCTCCCCGGCAGCTCTGTCGCGCCTCCCCTTCCCCACAGGAACACACACTGGCACTTTCTCAGCCATGAGGTCATTGGCTCGCTCAGGCCAAATCAGTCCCACTCCAAAATGATCACCCGAAACCCTGCCTGCCCCGACACCCCTGTGATGTACCAACCTTGGCGGGCAGAAAAACAGGTCCCATAATTACACTCCATATCAGGAGTATCCCCTCACATATGACTGCTATGAGCTCATCTGGGACTAGTTCACATTCAAGTGCTCAGATAAATAATAAAGTTTGGCGATGATAAGAGTGAGCAGGACAGCATTACTCCAAACACTTCTTTAAGGGACAGAGAGAAAATTAGGTGGACAACTCGACAGCTGGTGTGAGTGTGTGAGTGTGCAACATACTGAGGTTGCTGAGTGTGAATGGCATCCACAGATGTTCTTCACGTGTCCTGCATGGGTGGACAGTCGGTGTCTGTTAGCACGAGAGCTGTTCACAGAGCCAACTGGCTGTCTAAATGCTTCTCAGGTCTTCATCAACACCGCATCATCCCCATTTGCCCTGCACTGGTCCCCCCCCGTATAGCCCCACGGCCTCCAATTTCCATCCTCTGCTGCTATTGATCATCGCTAACTTACATCAACTTTGCAACAGCAGCAAAGGAGTGGAAGGAAACTAAACTTTGGAGACAGAAAGAAGCAAGAAAACTGAACGATGACGGAACAATCGCTCTTCAGAGCAAGTGTATAGATGTACTGATCCCTGAGCCAGCCCATCTGGACCACCTATGCATGCATCTTTACTTGTCAGAATCACTTATTACCACATTAGCATACAGTACTTTATCATGAATATGAATGGAATCCATTATAATAATAAAACACACCACACAATCGATGTAAAGTACAAAGTCTTTAAACACACATCACTGCCAGATTAGCCAAATACGGGCAGATTTGGAGCCAGAATGACTTAGCCTGACTGAGTGTGGAGATGGGGGGGGAGGGGTCACATTACCCCCTTGCTACTTTAGGGGAGATCAGTGTCTCATGGCATCAACAGGGATCAGTTATCAATGACTAATCATGCATGTTATTGCAAATGCGTCAGATTATGAATGCTTCAACTACATTGTTCAACTACATCAGTTATATAAATCCATGACTGAATGTTTGACCCACTGATAATTAATGTTAATACCACCTGTAGAGTTGATGAATGAGACAAGCCTTTGACCTACTTAGTAGAACTTGATGGCAGCTGCTGCAGAGATTACCTTGTTTTATATGCAAAACCTTTGACTAGTGCTGATTAAATTGTGCTTAACACTGTGTCTTGCTACTCTGCTTAAAGGTTTAAGTTAAACGTAAGTTAACAGGACTTAACAGGACGACAGGACTAGTGGAGCAAAAGCAACAGACTGTATCTGTGCATCTTTACTCTGATACATCATTTGTGATTTTGGCCTATATGAATAAAACAGATTTCGATGACGAGACAATATATAAATTAATGTTGAGGTTGTCCTGATTATTTCAGTGTCTTTAATTGATTTCCCATCTACACGTCATGGGAAGAGGTAGAGCAATTTGTTCAGACATGTTTTCTGTTGCCACAGGTCATCATGGGTACTTCACCCAAAATCTTGGGAACAAATGGAATCAAATCACATGGAACGTAAGAGTTACTCCGTGTTGGTTGATTCTTCTATTTCCATTATACTAAACTTTCAGATTTTAATTTGAGAATTATATAATATTGATAATTATTCCACATATAGAGGCTTAAACTGAACACTTCACACAATCAGCTGAAATTCCAGTGGTACGGGCTTTTTGGAGGGACTGGTAACAGAATGATATAGCTGTTGTTTCTGGAGGAAATGAGGTCTATACATAAAATATGAAATGTAAAATATCAGCAGGCTAGGCATTTCTTTGTGCATTTCGTGTTGTGATTAGAGACTTGCTTTAAAGTAACTTCCTTGAAAATACTCTTTAAGATTAACAATGCTCAAACCACAGCAAGCTGTTCAGCACTGGGTGAGACGTGCACTATTCAGTCATGCTTGCTCAAATAAACACACTCACACGCATGTAAACAGCAAACACAAGGCTGGCTTTGCTTTCAGATCATTTTCCTCTGGTGTTTGTAGAAGTACGTTTTGATGAAAATGTTTGTCTCATCATTGTTCATCCCAGCTGTGTAGTCCGCCCCAACAAAGCTTTTCAGTCTCCAGCAACACACACACACACACACACACACACACACAGAGTACCGTTTGAGACCTATTCTTCTGCAAAAAATAGAATCCAGTACTTCACCACATGGTAAGCAGTTTAAAATGCATTTAAGTGAAGCACAGAAAAAGTGTCAAAAAGCACAAAATGCATCAAGATTATTACCCAGCTGCATTTGTTTATAACAGCAATTCCACTATGCAAAATGTCTATGTGGCCATGTGACTCAGTCTGCACTGTGGCAATGTAGAGGTGATTAAAAGCTGACAGGAGATTTTTAACCAAGCTTAAGAATGCATTTAAACACAGTTGAAGACACTAAGAAAGAAGAACACATTTGGCTGTGTGTCTTATCGGGCAGTCTGCTTTGGTCTTACCTTATGTCTAGACTGTGGTGAGGCTGGTTCTGGTACTTTCCTCTCCGCGTCTGAGGCGCCATGTCCCAGCCTATCCCTGTCCTGCTGCATGCTCTGTCCCACCTGCACCATGGCCTTACATTCCACACAGGAACCAATCACTAGATTCCTCCCATCATCCACCAGGAGCGTGCGTGTGCTGCGAGGTGCATACAGGAACACAGGTAGCCTGGCCACAGTGACAGCGCACAGTCCGCCCAGCCTGCGCTGCTCCTGCCTGCAGAAGAAACACACAAAAGACTCACAGCTGTACTGGCGGGCCCACGGGGAGCTGGGTGGATGAGGGTTGGCACTGGACAAACTAGAGGTAGAAGGGGTGGCGGGACCCAGGCCCTTGCGCTCATGTTGGGCCCACTGGGTGTGCAGGTCGTGGTAGCAGAGTTTACAAGCTGACACCAGGCCTGTGGCGTCGACTGGCTTGGCATGGGGAGCAGGAGGGTGGACAGTGAGAAAGGGGAAGAAGGGCTCCCTCTCCCCGCAACGCCCAGGCGGGTTGACATGCAGCTGGTGCTCTCCACCTGAACACAGCTCAGCTCCACACAGGTAACACACTGACATGGAGCTGCCGGGCCGCGAGGCCACACCTGCCTGGGAGTGGGCTGGTCCAGATCCCTCACTTGCCATGGCAGCGTGGTACCTGACCAGGAAGGAGCTGACAGAGGTGATGAGGTCTTCACTGAGGCTAAGTCGATATGCACCCCAGATCTCCTCCAGAATAAAATGGCACTGTGGGCAGCACTGTACGCGGCCATTCCTCACCCCCTGGGCGTTAGGTGGGCAGGGCAACATGGTGATGAAGGGAAAATACATCGCACCACGGGATTTGCCAACACCAGCTTGTGCATATGCCACTCTCGTATCGCCTCCACACTCCTGACCACAAAGGAAACAGACCTCGTGAGAAGCCCCGGGTTCAGTTGTGCACTCCATGGACTCTGGGGGTCTCCCCTCCTGGGGAGTTAGCTGGGAAGGATGGAGAGACCTGGTGGCCTGGTTGAGGGGGACTACATATAGGCGCTGGAGAACAGGCACATTCGCCAGCTGGAAGCTCTGCCACTGCTGCATGAGGGAGGTGTGGCAGCTGCCACACACCAGGGTTGTACCTGTTGGACTGATAGGCAGCGCACCCAGGGGAGGGGAGTGAAGACACAGGAAGGGAAAGAAGGGCTCACCCTGTGCCCTCTCCTGTTTCTGAACGCTGACTTTGAAACAGCCATCATACCTGAGCTCAGTGCCACAGATATAGCAGACACACTCGCGGGCACTCCTTCTTACTGGAAGGTCTCTGGCGGGTCTAAACAGGGTTGTTGGGCCCCGTTTGCTGTCATACGCGTCTATGTCATCATCACTCGTAATGTTAATCTCATCTTCATCAGAGTTGTCGGAGTCGTCCTCCCTGGGGACAGCTCTGTTACATTTGGTGGTGGCAGCAGATGACAGTGCGGTGTCGGGGCGACCCTCGACTCTTCCTCGGTACAGCAGCGACGGGTGTCTGGACGACGCGCAGCTGCTGTCGGTGGCCCGTCTGACGTCCCCCTCCTCCAACCACCGCCTGTTGCGCATAATGACCCCGTTGTCTTGCACAGGTGCGTCGGACAGAGGGCTGCCAAAGCACCGCTGAGGGAATCTCTCCTGGGACCTTGCCAGGGATTCTGATGATTGACAGACATTACTCGGGATTTTAGCGCCGCGCCTCGCCGGCAGAGCAGCCTCCGCTTTCGGCGACCCCTGCGCCCCAAACACACCCGCCGGGTAGCGGACCGCCCGCTGCGAATCCGGGCTGTTCTTTACACTGATGACATTGTTTTTCCCGCTGTCTCTTGGCGACTTGCCAGATGCTCTCGGGCACTTGTCTTTGCTCCCACCGGCTCTGTCGACTAAGTCCACCTCCTGGTCCGACATGTTCTCGTTGTCGGAGAAAGACGAGAAGTCGGACTCTGCGCCGCCGTCGTAGTTCTGGCTGCTGACGCTGATCCGCCTCTCCAGGTCGTAGGAGATGTTCCACTCCTGCGGCACCCGGCGAGAGTCGCACTGGTAGGGCCGCTTCAGCCAGTACATGCGCTTCTCCACGGGCGTCCTGCTCCGCTCGAAGGAGCTCCACTGCTCCGCCAGGAAGCAGTGGCACACGGCGCAGACCAGCGCGTGTCCGTCCGGGCTCACATCACACGCGCCCGGTGCCGCCTCTTGGTTCTGTAGAAACGGGAAGAATGGAAGCCTCTCTTTCTGGTAGGTCACTTGCAAGCTTATTTCCTTCCCCGGCGTCACTCCGCTCCCACATATGAAACAGTGGACCAGTCCGCCGAATCCGTTGCGATCGCCCCTGGAAGTGTTGCCGGGCAATGGGCTGTCCTCACCGGGCATGGCAGCAGCCATGAGTCGGTGTTTCCGTGATAAGGATGCCAGGTCCTTGTCACGGGGGGAGTTCATTGTTTTTGAACAGCCACGGTTAGGCCAGGCTACATGGCATTAAGTCCATGCTCATCGGCAGGTCAGGTCAGCATGCAAACAAGTTTAGCCGACGTTACTCACTGACTGATAAGATAAGACGACGGTCCATTGAAACTTCGGCGCGCAGCGACGGCAGCGGACCGTTAACTGGTATCTTTCAAGGACTGGGACAAATTCCCTCACAGCGCCCACGAAGCGGCACAGAAGTTTGTAGTCCGCAAGTCCGGAGGCAGCGTGACAGCAGAAGCTGGGATCACGGGTCGCCTGTCCGGCGAACTTTCCTGCGTGCGCTCTGCAAACTTTGGATGCGGACTCGCTCGCACACTGTACACAGCGCCATCCCCGCTTCATGTGACCCGCTTCGACACCCCAACGGCAGCCCCCACCCCCCCCCCCCACCCCCACCCCCGCCAGCCCCCCAGTAATAATTTTGCAGATATTGCGAGCGCACACTTCTGCAGCAGCTGCCCGCGCGTCAAAGTCCTGCTAACCGCGCACAGGATGTCCACAGCTTAACGTGCACAGGAGGCGCGTGTGCGTGTTTCACACACGCACACGCGTGTGTGAAACGTGCGTGTGTTTCACACACGCACACGCAGCATGTAGGCAACCATCTGCACGCAAAACGTCCAAACTCCTACATGTGGATCAATACTGGGCGAGTGCTTATGAGTGAGAAGTTATTAACTGTGTAAATGCATTTTCAGTTTCTTCCCACCGGTGCACAAAGAAGAGGGAGAGGGGGGGGGCACATGCTCCCAGTGTTTTTTATTTTTTTATTTCTGGCAATGTGTGTATGTGTACTCAGTATAAAATATGAATTATGCTTAATCAGTACCAAAACGTAGACTGAGAGAAGTGGTTTTCTACTACATACACAATTATGGAACGATTTGTTTGGACAACCAAGACAGTCATCACTGTATGCAGCACGGCTTAAAGTGTAATGTAAATATTCAATTTGAGATGATATTGATAGAATGTCGTTATATTCATGCCCCAGGCGACTCATTTCCAAGGAGTGCAGAGCCTCACCTCGAATTTACAGTGAACTAACTTGACCAAATGTATGTAAATTAAGTAAAAATGCAAAGCACAAAATAATCGATTGCAGCCCCACTGACAACCTAAATCATCACGTGTGTGTATGTGGTGACAGGTGATTTTAGTTTAAAGACAAATGTATGTGGAAGGGTGGAAGGTCCATCCTCTGGTTAGTATGTTTCCTGGCAAGAACTGTGTCATGAAGACAAAAGATCAAATTAAATGTTCATTAAATGTAATAAAACAAAAGGGGGCGGGCTAAGAATATACTAACTGTAGATCTGAGCAGGATGTCCTCAACTGAGTGTCTGTGTGAAAAGGTGTGACAAAACTCTGATGGAGCTACGCGTTTTTCACGTCTTTGATGGGAGAGACTGTGCAGTGTGACAGCAACAGTTACTCAGGTGCTTCACAGGTTGCAGCCTTATGACAAAAAAAGAGTAAAACTTACATGACTTCTTGGCTAGTGTTCGCCGGACAGCATGTGGGAGACTCTGAAACAACCCTAAGCCAGCCTAGCCAGCAGGTTCTCTGGTCTTATTACACCAGAACGAGCCTTTTTGCCACCATAATCAATGTTTAGGCCAAACATGGCACGTCAGCTGAAATAAACATCCCATTAGGCAGAGTGGTGGTAGCATCGTGCTGTGAGGATTCTTCTCTGCAGCAGGCTCTGGGAGGCTCACAACACAAAGAATGCTGCAAGTTCTGAGAAATCTTGGCAGAAATCCTGCAGGTTGAATGACAACTGTGACTTGGGAGATTTATTTTTCCAGCAAGACAAGGACCCCAAACATAAAGCCATAGTTACACACAGAGGCGTCGCCAGAATTTTGGGGCCCCATGAAAGAAAACCTGCTGGGCCCCTAACATAGAAATCAAAATGTTTGAGATGAAAATAGCATTCTAAAAATGTGTTATTAAACGTACTATCGCATTCTGCTGCTCTATACTTAATTGTACAGATTCTAGTTTCCACCTTCATTATTTTCCTATATTATTATAAATAGCTACACAACTGGTGTTGATTTTAATGAACAACATGTTAAATTGTAATTTTAGTCTGGCTAGCTAGACACAAATATTGGGCAATGCAGTCATAATAATATTCTAAATAAGGGCTAATTAGCTAGTCATAGCCGGTGGTAGTTCACCATCATGTTAAAACTTACTGCTTTGTCGAGCGAGTCTACAGCAAGTAGCTACCTGTGGTTAGCAAGCTTTGGCCAGGCTACCGTTACTCAGTTCGGCAGGAGCAGTCTGCCTACACCGACTAACCACTAAAACAAAAACTTGGTGAATCATTTTCATTTCCTTTATTTTGCTGTATTTCTCTCACTTTTCTTTCTTTCCTGGTAAGGTGATTTCTTTCTTGAAGGCAGCATAGGTGTATGAGACTGTGAAAGCAGGCTAATGCTACATCCTGCCGGACAGCCGGAGCAACTGTCAGACTCACATCAGCAGCAGCGTTTGTTTGTTTTAGTCCTTGTGGAAAAGGACCAAACCACATGGATTATGGGGGGGGGGGCTCAAAAGGGATGGTTGACTAAAGATGCTTGCTCTGATTATGAGTTTGCATTTTCATCACATTTGTTTCTGTATAATCTTTTTAAATTATAAACAAATTGTTTTCTAAACATTTAGAGGCCCCTACAAGCAGGTTTACCCCCCCCGACTGGCTTCAACACACAATAATGTCAAGAGTCCACATTACAATGTGCAGCAGCAGGCCCTTGAGGAAGATGAGAGAGATGTAAAGAAAAACAAAGCGATGCTCAAGGCTCGACAACACACCGGAGTTCCTCCTCACTCCACGCACACATGTACACACATAAACAATATTTTCAACACCATTCTGCCGGCCGATCCCATTGCTGAACTCGAGACAGCAAGTCAAGTAATCAAACCTCAAACACTTACGTCATCTAACAAATAACACATAAACAGTTATGTCTGTCCGTTCCGTCGTTGCCCCTGGCCTCATCTACTGTCTGGTGACTCACTGATGTCAGAGAAGCAGGGACTACCTCCTACCTTCCTGCCTCTGCATTTCCCCCATTTTCTCCTGCCCTTCATCCACTATCCTCTTCTTCATCACTGTGTCCCCTGAAGGAAAACTAAGCTTCCCCCTCAGAATTCCAACCTGGAGGTCCAGGAAGTTTTTTAATGATACTGCCGAGCCTCTCTGTAACTCCATGCCCACCCAAGATCTGTTTTATTTCTCTCTTCAGCATGGCAACCAAGAGCGATCACAGAAAAAAGGGCATTCCTGAGTGATGCTGACCTGTTTCTACTGACACTTTACACAGAAAGAAGGAGAAAGCAGGAGGGGTAGAGAGGGAACACAAGCACAGAGTGTAGAGACACAGTATGGACTGTATAGTAGAGTCTAACCTTGTATCAGTTAAGGTGTAATAGTTATTCACTTAATTCATTCACAAATTGTCACTTGATGCATTCACAATGCATACCCCATTTCCTCACTTAAAGTTATACCTAACACATGGTGAAACACTGATGATGTGTTGGCAACATACGTTTACAACACTGCCCCGTACTGTCAAATGTTGGTACTGCAGCATCTGGGAAATCCCCCTATGCAGCCAGTCAGACTGAGGCTCATGCAGGAAAATCACAGTTGAGCAGAAGAGCTTGAAAAAAATGTATCGCATCATCTTTCTTTCTTTCTTTTGTTCTTTGTGCAGTGGTTCTCATCCTGGGGGGGACGGACATCTGGGGGATACACAAAATTATGTTTTTTTCTTTGTAGTTTTCTCAAATGTTGTGAAATACTGGTTACTTTTACCTCCTTCTGGCCTCTAATTTTCCTTCAGATGAAGCAGTCTGGTGAAGAAAAATTACTCCTGGACTGTGGAAGTGCACACATTTCATCTCCATACTACTGAAATGAGGGGTCACAAGTCCCACAAGTTCACACATCAAGAGCTTGGGAGCTACTATGCCCAAGTATTTTCTACTTTCTACTCAATGTGCAGTTTATCTCTGTGTTCCTAGGAGCTAATAATTTAGTATCAGTGCATTAGAGTCCCTGCCTGTAGTGCCTATAGAGAGGCAGGTCATGCAGGAATTCTGATGTCGATGAAAAACTAGAGACAACCAGATAATGTTTGGTCACGTTCAGGACACATAATTCAGCACACACGTTTTGGCTCAACATATCAAAAACTGTAGCTGATCATGTGAATGAGAAGGCTTTGATGCCATCTCTGTTACTGTGTTCAGACCCTCCCAGATTGCTTAAACGGGCTGTGTGTGTGTAATGATCTGTGTGTGCACATTCTGACTGACTGAAACGGTGCCGTATGTGGCTCTCATGTGAGTTGAGATATCTGCCATATTGCTGGTTATGCACTGTATTGAAATTGCTTCGCTCCAACAGACCCCTCCAGGCTGAGGAGAGTGGAAAGGGAGACGGGATGAGGGGGGACGGGGAGGGAGGGATCTATCTGTGTGTGTGTGTGTGTGTGATGATGTGGGGGTAGGAGGGGAGAAAGGGAATGCAGTGGGAGAGTGATTTGAATAAAATCCTCTTGTTGAGTAGTGTAGGGCCTCCAGGAGTGTAGTTAGAAGAAGCTGATGACAGGGCCAGGAGGAGGGCATAGACACTACACCACTCTACACTACGCTGTGTGTGTGTGTGTGTGTGTGTCTGGGGAGTGAGTGCATACTAGCACCTGCCAATACGGGTCATGTGACAGTTGTCATGGGGCCTTGTGATGTTTGATGTGGATGAGACACAATGAACTCATGTATGTATGTTCTTGATATTTGGGGCTTATGACAGATAGTAGCAAGTCATAAATACACCTGATTCCACCAGAGGTGATATACTACACACCAAATCATTGCATGTGCAGGGCATGTAGATAGTATGCCTGATTGTATGCATTACTTATGGCATCCTGCATGTATCTGGGCTTTCAGAGCACATCTGGGAGGCATTATTTTACAGTCCACAGGACTCCATACTTTACCTGAGAGACCTCCTGGAAACTGGACACGTCAGTGAGAGTGAGAGAGAGGATATACAGTTGGTATACTTATAGGAACAACAACTTTTTTCAAGTAGAGTGACGGCAAGTTTTAACCAAATAAAGGTAACATGGAAGGTTACAGCACAAATCAGAATCTAAAATGCAATGATATTGCCATATTCTTAAAGTGGAAAATCATTATAACAAGCTTGTAGCCCATTTTCATTTTGACATGTTGAGCAGGAAAAGGACAGTTGAACTCCATTGTAGCTCATTCAGTTTAAACGTCTCAGAAAGCCATGTCACCATTGTAGGGCATTAATCAGTCAAATCCTGCACAATTAAGATTAATCAGGCCCTTAATGTGTTCTCTGAAACCTGTGTTTCTCTTGCATTCTCTTGACATTTTATATGCTGAAACCAGGATCTACAAGCTATAAGATGTCAGTATTTTCAAAACTTGTAGCTGAAGCCACGGTCTGCAGAACACGTTACATAAGTTTTAGTGTTTATGCACTAAAGCTCCTGTTAATTCTCTCAGATCCAACAGATTGGAAGACTACGTTTTTTTTCCACAGAGACAAGTACAGTAGTGCCACACAACACTGTCTTTTTCGCTCTGACTACTGCTTCTTTAAGAGCTTTGTGGCTCACTTTACCCAGCTGTTAAACAAAGCAGCTTCCCATACTACTGACAATGGTCCTTCTACTCTTACTCACTCATACTGCTAATACGGCTTGACCTGCTATTTTGGTCACAGCTTATTTTCTTAAAAGGTTCAAGTGCACCTAACACAGATGTTTTCTCTCATTTTGCCTGAGTAGACTCAGGCTTGATTGACAGCTTCCTTTCCTCTTTCGAAGTGTGTTTCTCCGCTGCTTGTCTGCTGTCTCTTCTGGGCCTCGTTGATGATGTAGAATATTTCAACATAAAACTATTTCTACATTATTTTAAATCCTTGATGTAGACAGGGCTGCTGTAATTGTTCGTGGGAACAATAAGTGTCATGATTAGGTGGCTAAATTCCCGAGAGCACGACGGTACTTGAAATATTTTTCAGTAAAGCTGGTGAGTGGGTATCTGCAGACACACAAGGAGGTATTCTGTATGCTCGCGTAAGTCTCAAATCACAATGATAAATATTTAACTGCTTGATATATCTTTTTAGAGTTTGTTGTGCTCACTTTTACTCTGATGGATGTGGACTCGGGCAAGAGATCATGATGTTCAGGAAATTGTTATCGACTACAACAAGGGCAAAAAAAGAAACTCATTTAAGTTTTTCACAGTCTTCTCAGCTGCAGTAGCTGCTGACTTTAACACCAACACGAAACACCTGTATACCATGATACAATCTATTAACAAGAACTGTTAAATTCATACTGAAGAAAAACCACTACATTCTTATTTTTTAAATTTGACTAGAAACTCAGCGATGCTTTCTTTCTCAGCTTCCTCAGCTTCAAGTCGCCCCTTTGTTTTTCAATCTCTGATTATGTCAAGATATCTACCATGAAAAGGCCTACTGTCCAGTGCCGAGCATGGGCCACGTTTAAGCAGAGAAGACATTACTTTACAGGTGTGCCCAAGAAAGCAGGTTTCAAAACAAACTACATTCTATTAATTGATAAGCGCTGAAAAGAATTGAAATATTAAAAATTTTAATTAAAGGCACAAGAAAGAGACTGAGATTCTCCAACAAGGCAGGGCAGGGAAGGTGTGAGAGCAGGAACACTGCTGAGGCCACTTTGTGTCTGTAAAACCTTTTAAAGGCTCTTGTGTTTATTAAGGTTTAAAAGTGGCTGATACCTTTTGATGCCAGAAATAACAGCCATACTTAGCTGCCAGCCACAGCTCTGTATCCTGCCAGGCGGGAAGTGAGGGTGTACATGCCATTACTGGGAGGTGACACAGGAAGTAAACCAAGCCAAAGTGTCAGCAGGTCAGTTCCTTGATGGAGAGTCATGCCAGTGGCTGGGAAACATGTTACAAATTGTACACACTGTTAAATAAACAAAATACAAAAGAACTCTCCATGGTCGTGTGGTGGACCGAGGATGAGTTCACTACAGTTTGACACTTGTTGACCGTAACAAGATGCATCTCAAAATCTTTGTTTTATCAGCAGCAGTGAAGCATGTCACACACACACACACACATGCAGAAGTGGGGGGGGATGCAACCTCTGAAGAGAAGAAGCCTGGACTTTCTCCTTGTTGTTTATTTATTCATTTATTTCTGCAGGATCTCTTCCCTCTCTCCAAGGTCAGAGGTGCTCCTATGGAATGTGTTTCCTCTGAGCGAGGAAAAACTAACACTTCCAGCTCATATAGTGTAGACTGGGCCAGAGTTCATTCAGTTTTCTGGACTGCATTCCCTTAAATAGACAAAACTAAGTGCAATTTTTCGACAAGGTGGCAAAGGTGTGTACTCCAGTTGGGTCAGTTTTAAGGCCAAAACACAAGTGCACTTGTTTATGAGTTCTACTCCTCATCTTACCCTATCGTCAGTCAAGTGAAATTGAGTTACAGTACGTTTACTCTCCAAAAGCCTCAGTGGCCCTGAAAGTGATGATAAAAGGAAATGCAAAATAGAGACTTTAGGCCTTGATACAGAGCTTCTACTTTCCCCTGTAGCTAACCCGCTAACCCCATCACAGCTGTGGTCGACCTCTCCCCTCTTTCTCAGAGAGGCACAGCCTGGTTGGAGCCTGTGTGTGTGTGTGTGTGTGTGTGTGTGTGTGTCCTCAGCGACAGAAGGTTGACCCAATCCACTTTAACCTGTACTTGTCAGTCAGTCACAAGGCTACCCCCCCCCCCCCCCCCCAGGCCCGAGGCTCCGGGACCTTGAAAAGTCTTGACATATTTCTGATGAACATTCCTCCCCTCTCAGGTCACTGAGACCCAACGGAAGACGGCTCCGCAGGGGGGAAGAAGAAGAAGACGGAGAAGAGGACATTTGGGAGGGGAGAGGAAGCGATGAGGAGAGAACAGAAAGAGTGAATGTGTGGAGAAGGAGAACAAGTGATGGTGTTTCCCTGCTGGGTCATCAGTGGTCCACATGGAACTGGAGATCCTGGGACACCTGTTCTCTGTAGCAGATGTTGGCAAACTGTCTCTCACTCTGTCATCCTTCTCTTGTTTACAGTTCGATGTCCTGCTTGAAATGCATGTAGCAACTTTAGAGATACAAATGTGGATAACAGTTCAACTTGACCTTGAATAACCCAGAAGCTTGAGTTTCGTCAAGATCTAGTTTAAGGATAAAATGGCAAACATTCAAACTTACACACACACGTGTACACACACATGCACACACTCCGGCAGGCTTTGTAGTAGCAGAAGCTCTTCAGTCTCCTGCCCCTCCCTCCCCCTGCTCACCGTCTTTCGCCTCAGCAGCACCAGCTAATAACCAAAAAATAATGACTAGGATGAAAACGCAGGACATCAGGGGCAGGAGAAAACACCAGCCGAATCCGGGGATGGTGCTGCTCGTAAAGAGACGCCTGGAATAATGGGATAGGAATGTGGTGTAACGGCTCCCCTGGGACCGGCCCAGCCGAAGGCCCTCTGGCTCTGGAACAACAAACGGGAACGCTTGAGGAGTGCAGGGTGCAAACATAAGGGCTTTAACAGCACCCCCCACATACACACACACACAGATCCACACAAACACACGCATACACTCACCCCCACCCCCACCCCCCTTCCTGTGCCGACCTACTGGAGTCGGCTGTTGTTGTTGGCTGCCTGCCACCTTCAGAAGAAGCGCGCCCTCAGCCTCTCCCTCCTTCCACTCTCTTCACTCCCTCTTTCTCTCGCACTGAAAGCGAACAGCCAGGGAAATGCTGATGACATGACATCTTCGGAGAGGTCCCTGGAAAAAGTCATTACCGCCCACCCTCTTCCCTATCAAATAATCCTATTCCTTGTCGACCCTGCCTTCCAGTCTATTCAGCACTCAATATCCACCCCACTTCCCTCTTGCTGTCTCTCCATCTTCTCCCTCTATCACCTTTCTGTCTTTGTCTGTGTGTCTGTGTGTGTGACTGTTCATCTGTTCATGTGTTCATGGGGGGGGGGGTACATGTGTATTTCTCTTGGTATTAGCAGCTATAGATCACTTGTCCTATGCCCCAGAGAAGACTAACTGCCTTTACTCTCAACCCCTGGCAAACACATTTACGCACATGAAATCGCAGCTGTCAAGAGTCAGCATCTTCTTCTCAGGTTCTGCCCTTTAACCCATGTAATCCTGTGTGTGTGTGTGTGTGTGTGTGTGTCTGTGAGAAGAGTATTCAAGCAAGGTAGGAAAGCCCCTTGTCTCCTGTTCATTTTGCTCCAGTGAACAGAGGTGCTGTCTGATACATGAGGTGCCTGACATACACACAACTTTCACAAGGAGTCTTTAATTCCCTGTATACACACACACACACACACACACACACACACACAGAATCTCCTCTCATGGCTTGTCTGGATTCCTGGGGTGTGTTGGTCACGCGAGGAGCAGTGTGAGTGTGAGCCAGCAGTCAGAAGAGGAGGAAAAGTTAAGAAGGGAAGAAGGATGGAGGCAGGCTTAGCTGCTGCGCTTGGGTCAGAGCCATCTTTACATTCAGCCCGTTGACTCACAGCTTGGTCCCTGTTGCCAGAGCCATTAAACCATTATGTGCTCTGAATTTCCAGAGGATGTCTTGGAAGACAGTGAGGAAACAATTGGGTGTCTTATTTGCGGGAAATTTCTAAATTGATGTAAGCACATCTTTATTGTAAAACTGTTTATAATTGGTAACGATAAAAGACTTTCACTTTTGACGTGCTGAATACTCCATCTATAATAGTATTTCCCTTTAATGTGGTAAATGTGACAATACTTTTTTGTCTTTCAGTGCGCACAGTGTTCATAGTTCTGGCATTTCACTTTGTACTTCTGGTGGTGTGGCTATAGGAATGGCATTGTCGGTTGGTCAGTCAGCTGACCACATTGGTCCAGACTGAAATATCTCAAGATGAATTCACATGAACTTTTGCACAGACATTCATTGTGAGGATGAATCCTACTGACTTCGGTGATCCCCTGACCTTTTATTTAGCACCATCAGTAGGTCAAAGTTGCTGAATTAATTGGAACAAAATGTTGTATACAGATATTCATGGTTCCAAGAAACTGAATCCCAATTACTGTGGTGATCCCCTGACTCTTCCTCTAGTACCACAATGAGGAGAGAAATGTCTCAACAGCTATTGGATGGATATCCATGGAATTGGGTACATATTTGCAATTCCTGCAAAACGAATGACATTCCCATCAGCCTCAGTTGTACTATGTGTTTAGTGCTAATTAGCAAATAGTAGCATGCTAACACACTAAACTATGATGGTGAACATTCATTCATTCATTCATTATCCATACTGCTTATCCCGAAGGGTCGCAGGGGGGGGCTGGAGCCTATCCCAGCTAACATTGGGCGAGAGGCAGGAAACACCCTGGACTGGTCGCCA